>ML404919.1:61703-81278 GCA_005239525.1 Nicotiana knightiana
CTTCCACTCCGGAATAACTAACCTCTGAAGTAATCCACCTGGTCTCTGGTGCTCATACTTGACCTATTGGCAGTTGAGACACCGAGCTACATACTGAACAATATCTCTCTTCATCCGCCTCCACCAATACTGCTCTCTCAGATCCTGGAACATCTTCGTAGCACTCGGATGAATAGAATACCGCGAACTGCTCTTGAATACCATCCACATTGGGCACGCAAATACAACCCTGCATCCTCATAACTCCGTCATCACCAATAGTCACATCCCGGGCATCACCCCGACGAACTCTATCCTTAAGAACTAACAAGTGGCGGTCATAATATTGTCGTGCCTTAATCTGATCAAATAAAGAAGACCGAGAAGCCATGCTAGTTACCACCCGTGGAGGGTCTGAAAAATCCAATCTCACCAACTGACCCGCTAAATCCTGGACATCAAGTGGTAATGGTCGCTCTGCTGCTGAAAAGTAAGCTAGACTCCCCAAACTCTCGGCTCTGCGACTCAAGGCATCAGCCACCACATTGGCCTTCCCCGGGTGATACAAAATAGTAAGATCATAATCCTTGAGAAGATCTAACCATCTCCTCTGATGAAAATTCAAGTCCTTCTGCCTTAGCAGATACTGCAAGCTACGATGATCAGTGAAAATATCACACTGTACCCCATACAAGTAATGCCGCCAAATCTTTAAGGCATGAACATTGGCAACCAACTCAAGATCGTGCACTGGGTAATTCTTCTCGTGCACCTTCAACTGTGTCGACGCGTAGGCAATCACCCTACCGTCCTGCATCAACACCGCTCCCAAACCAACTCTAGAAGCATGACAATAGACTGTGTAAGAACCCGAACCAGTAGGCAACACCAAAACCGGAGCTGTGGTCAATGCTGACTTGAGCTTCTGAAAGATCTCCTCACACTCGTCAAACCATCTGAATGGAGCACCCTTCTGGGTCAATCTAGTCAATGGTGAAGCAATAGAAGAGAATCCCTCCACAAAACGACGCTAATATCCCGCTAAACCAAGGAAACTCCGAATCTCTGTAGCTGAGGACGGTTTGGGACAACTATGCACCGCCTCAATATTCTTCGGATCAACCTGAATACCCTCACTAGACACCACGTGCCCCAAGAAAGCCACTGAACCAAGCCAAAACTCACACTTTAAGAACTTTGCATAAAGTTTCTCCTCCCTCAATCTCTGTAACACAACCCTCAAGTGTTGAGCATGCCCTTCCTGGCTACGAGAATAAACCAGGATGTCATCAATGAACACAATGACAAACGAATCAAGGTAAGGCTGAAACACGATGTTCATCAATTGCATGAACGCGGCTGGGGCATTGGTCAGCCCAAATGACATAACCAAAAACTCATAATGACCGTATTTGGTCCTGAAAGTAGTCTTCGGAATGTCAGAGTCCCGAATCTTTAGCTGATGATACCCAGACCTTAAGTCAATCTTGGAGAACACCTTAGCTCCCTGAAGCTGATCAAATAAGTCATCAATACGAGGTAAAGGATACCGGTTCTTCATCGTAACCTTATTCAACTGTCTATAATCAATGCACATACGCAAGGAGCCATCCTTCTTTTTCATAAACAACACCGGTGCACCCCAAGGCGACACACTAGGTCAGATGAACCCCTTATCTAAGAGTTCCTGAAGCTGCTCCTTCAATTCTTTCAACTCTGCTGGTGCCATACGGTAAAGTGAAATAGAAATAGGCTGAGTGTCGGGCACCAAGTCAATACCAAAATCAATATCCCTGTCAGGTGGCATGCCTGGCAGGTCTGCCGGAAATACGTCCGGAAAATCATGGACTACAGGCACAGAATCAACAGATGGAGTCTCACTACTAACATCCCTCACAAAAGCAAGGTAGGACTCACGCCCTTTCTCAACCATACACTAAGCCTTTAAATAAGAAATCACTCTGCTAGGCACGTGCTCTATAGACCCTTTCCACTCAACTCTCAGAACTCCGGGCATAGCCAGGGTCACGGTCTTAGCGTGACAATCAAGAGTAGCATGATGGGGATAACCAATCCATGCCCAGAATTACATCAAAATCGACCATACAGAGTAACATCAAGTCCACTCGGGTCTCCAGACCCCAATAGATATAAGACACGATCGATACACACGGTCCACAACAATAGTATCACCCACCGTAGTCGAAACATGAACATATTTAACTAAAGACTCACGGGGCATATTCAGGAAGTGAGAAAAATAGGATGAGACATACGAGTACGTGGAACCAGGGTCAAATAAAGCCAAAGCATCAGTGTGACAACACGAAATAGTACCTGTAATCACCGCATCTGAGCCCATAGCATCAGGCCTAGCCGAAAATGAATAAATACGTGGCTGGCCTCCACCTGCTCGACCTCTCCCTCTAATGCGGCCTCTATCTGCCTGACCACCACCCCTAGCTGCCTGGGTAGGTGGTGAAGTGACTGGGGCTGAAGCCGAGGGCTGAAACCTCTGCTGGGACAAACTACTAGGATGACAGGGACACTGCCTCCGCCTATGTCCGAACTCTCCACACTCATATCAACCACCTGAAACTGGAGATAAAAATGAACGAGAACCTCTGCCACCCTGACGAACCCTGATAAGATAATGCTGGGGCGGAGCTCTGAGATGGAAGGGCACTAAAAGATGAACGTCCCTGATGAGAATTGCGAGGACCCTGCCCTGACGATACACCACTGTAAGCTGGGCGAGCTGGCTGTGGAGGTCTAAATGGACGACCTCTGCTAGGCTGAAATTGCCCTCTGGGAGGGGCGCCACTGAAATTACCTGATCCCCGAGGCCTCTTAGCCACCCTCTCCTCACGCTCCTGCCTGCGAACCGACTCAATGCTCCGAGCTATATCAACAACCTGCTCAAACGTGGCTCCAGACACCCTCTCTCTGGTCATCAAAATCTGAAGCTGATACGTGAGACCATCCGCAAATCTCCTGATACGCACCAGCAAACTGATAAGTAGCAAATGAAACCCCACTGGTCTCTAGAATACCCGCAGTACGAAGCATCTTCTGACATTTATCAAGAAAACCTTGGGCATCCTCGCCCTCTGTTCCGCTGAAGGTCGGAGGCTGAAGTCTACTGAACCTCTCCAACCTGCGCTTCTCATCCTCAGGCATAGCAGGGACCACATAACCCTGAACCGGATCAACTGGCTGATCTGGGGCTGCTCCCAGTACCTGAATACCTTGTACAACTGGATCAGTTGCCCGCGCAGCTGGAGTCTGATTGCTTCCCCCGGCCTGAGCTGCATTGGAAGTAGTGGTCATAGCCACTGCCTGAGCTAAACTGGAACACACCATCAATATCTGAGCCAGGGTCTCCTAAAGACCCGGAATAACAATAGGCACATCAGGTGCTTAAGCTTGTCCCGCTGGAGCAACGTCGGCGGGAACTTGATCCTGAACGATAGAGGGATCCTGTGGCACTGTCCCGGCTGCTGCACGGGCAGGTCCCCCAGCTCTATCACGACCCCGACCCCTTGTGGGTCTGGCTGGTGCCTGTTCACCCTGATCGGTATTGCGTGTCCTCACCATCTGTGAGATAATGAAACACCATAAGTTTAGATTTCAAGAATCAATAGATTGGCATGAAAGAGTTCAAAAAGATATAGATGTTTCCTAAGAGTTCTGCAGCCTCTTGAAGATAAGTACAAACGTATCCGTACCGATCTGCAAGACTCTACTGAACCTGCTCATGACCGTTGATTCCTATGTAACCTAGAGCTCTGATACCAACTTGTCACAACCCCAAATCCTAACAGGCCGTGATGGCGCCTATCGTGGAACTAGGCTAGCCAACCATCTCATTACTACGCATTTGTTCAATTATAAAAGTTTACAATTTAATAATAAGCAGCAACCATAACATATAATTAAGTCTTAGCGTCCCAATAATAGTCTAACAACTCTAAACAAAACCTCCCAAGACTGGAGTCAATAGTCATGAGCATCTAAGAATAAAATAAAACTAACTCTGCTAATACTATAATATACGTCTCCGAATCAATTGCAAAAACTAAATAAGGAAGGGAAATGCAGAAGCTGTGGATGCTGGGCAGCTACCTCGAAATCTCGTGAACTGATGCTACGAGCAAGGACAACTACTGCTCCGGATCATCACCTGAATCTGTGCACAAAGGCATAGGGAGTCTTTATGAGTACGCCAACTCAGTAGTAATGAAAATAAATCACAGTCTGAGAATTATAGAACACATAGTACATATACACAATTTCACAAAAGCCAGTAAAACACCAAATCACCAAGTAGTATTTGTCAAATACATAAGTTCGAAATCAGTTTCCACAAATCCTTTGAAACAAGTGTAATATCAGTATATCTCAGTAAAACTCTCAGTAAAAATAAGTTTGAAAATGAAGTAAATCATAGTTCGAAAACTTAGAAAAATCATCATAAATCTGCCCCTCGGGCTAAAATCATTTCTCGTAACAGTTTCCCCTCAGGCATTCTCTCAATCACTCAGTAACAGCCCACGGGCAATAATCATCACTCAGTATCAATCATCACTCAGAATCAACCCCGCGGAAATAATCATCACTCAATAGGTACCTGTGCTCGCTAGGGGTGTGTACAAACTCCGGAGGGGCTCCTACAACCCAAGCGCTATAAAAAAATAAGGCCTGAAAGCCTCCCTCATATAAGGCCTGAAAGCCTCCTCACAATATAGGCCTGAAAGCCTCCCTCATATAAGGCCTGAAAGCCTCCTCACAATATAGGCCTGAAAGCCTCACTCAGTCAGACACTCTCAATTTTCCCTTAGGCCATAAACATACCGGGTTGTCGACCCAAAACAGTGTTTCATTTTTTCAATAAATAGTATCAAATACTCTTGAGTGTCAAAACAATTTATCAGGGAAAGACTTAGTGAAAAATCATAACATATCGGTGAGGAAAATATTGTAAACATAACTCCCAAGGGGAAAACAGATCGGAACTAGGCCCCAAACACGGCTTACAATCCAAATCATATCATAATAAAATAATACCAATTAAGCATAGGCTGAAAAGTTGTTTTAGCAACTCAATAGTCGCCTAAATAGGAAGATATTTCCAAAGTTTCAACCTTTGCATTTCAAAACCCGTGAAAGGGTGCATAGGCCGGGGTTTCATACCCTCAGGACAAAATTTAAAGACATTACTTACCTCAAAACTAGCCCTAAAACTATTCCGCAACATGCTTGCCTCTCGTATAAACTTCCGAAGGCTCCAAATCTACCAAGTTCAGATTTTTATCATCAATTTATGCTTAAGGAATAAATTCCAATCGAAAAATATCAAATTTAGCTCAAAAACCCGAGCCCCAGGACCGCGTCCCGAAACTCAAAATTTTTTATACAAAACTGTTCTTCATCATCTCACGAGTCCGTACATATAAAGAACACTAAAATCGGAGTTCGTTTGACCCCTCAAATCAATCCCTAAAGGTCTCATAATCTCAAGCCCTAAACCCACCTTTNTACTTACCTCTATGAAGAACACTGATTTTCCCCTTCAAAAATCGCATCAAAAGCTCTCTTCCGTACAACAATGGTGTAAAAATATGTTAGGGTTGCGGAAGGTCTAATTTATATTTTTGCCCAGGGTTTCCGCACTTGCGACCCACTTACTTGCACCTGCGAGACCGCACCTGCGGTCCCCTAACCGCACCTGCAACCCAGTGCCCGCTCCTGCGGGCCCGCACCTGCTGTCAAACTTCCGCAGGTGCAGTTACACCAGCACCAACAGCTGTATTGTTGCAATTTCCAAGCCCAAGCCTCCGTTAAGCACCCGAATTTAATCCCGAGCCCCTCGGGACCCCAAATAAACATACTAACACGTCACATAACATCATTCAAACTTAGTTGCACTCTCAAAATACCAAAACTAACATCAAAACACCAAAATTACATCGGATTCAAGCCTAAGAACTATGAAATTTCTAAAATCCACCAACGATGCCGAAGCTATCTAAAACAACTCCGATTGACCTGAAATTTTGCAGACATATCTAAAATGACATTATGAATCTGTTCCAACTTTTTGAATTCCATTCCGACCCCGATAGCCTATTTTCCACTGCCGACCGAAAATCATCAAAACTAATTTTCGCCAATTCAAGCCTAATTCTACACCGGACATTACAAAATTATTCTGAACACACTCCTAAGTCCCAAATCACCTAACGAAGCTAGAAGAGCCATAAAATCCGCATTTTGAGGTCGTTTACTAATAAGTCAACTCTTAGTTGACTTTTTCCATTTTAAGGCTATTTTTAAATGCTAAATGACTGAACTCTCACTAAAACCATTCGATTTTAAGCCAACAACTCTAACACATCAATAATAGAATAACCAACCTATTACAAGTCAATAACAACAATTATAATGCAGGTTCTACGTAACCATGGACCGGGTCGTTACAGCCCTCGGGCAATATCACTCATATACAGCCCCTCGGGTAAACATCACTCATATGCATCCCCTCGGGCAATCATCACTCAGTAGGTACCTGCGCTCACTAGGGGTGTGTACAGGCTCCAGAGGGGCTCCTATAGCGCAAGCGCTATATAAAGCCAATCATGGCATAAATCAGTGAGTCCCTCGGCCTATATCAAACATGCTGCGGCGTGCAGCCCGCTCCAAAAAAAACATCATAATCAGGCCCTCGGCCTCACTCATAAATATCCTCACAATCAGGCCCTCGGCCTCACTCAGTCATCAGTCTCTCCGGTCTCTCTCTCTCAGGCTCACAATGTCATGAAACTAGCCCAAAAATGATGATGTGATGTATCAATGAATAACAAGAGAGACTGAGATATGATATGCATATGAGTGCGTATGACTGAGTACATAAAACAATTAAAACATGTAACTCCACAGCAGAAATGACCTCAAAGGGTCCCAATAGTATCGACATCGACGACATAAGTCTAAGCATGATATCTAGCATGATTGACAGCTCAATTACTATATCACATGGTGGAGACACATATAACAATAAGATAGGGCCACTATACAGTGCCATGGGAACCTCAGGGTCCCAATTCACAGGGTGCACGCCCACACACCCGTCACCTAGCATGTGCATCACCTCAATACCAGTCACATAACATGTATTGTGGAGTTTCATACCCTCAACACTAAATTTAGAAGAGTTACTTACCTCGAATGAGCCAATACCAATGCCGAGCAGGACAAGCAATGCTCCAAGGATGCCATTCCGCGCGTTCCGACCTCTAAACGGCTTGAAACTGACCAATAACAATTCAAATACATCAAACAATGCTAAAGGAACTAATCCCGATCATAAAAGATCGAAACTTGAATCAAAGCCCGAAATCGGCCCAAAATCCCAGCCCGGGCCCGCACCTCAGACCCCGACAAAACTCAAAAAATCCGACAACCCATTCAATTACAAGTCCAACCATACTAGTTTCACTCAAATCTGACTCCAATTCGATGTTCAAAACTCAAAAATTCATATTATGAAACTTTAGGCCAAAACCCCAAATTACCTCTTTAGAAATCATCAACCAAAAGCTAAAATCAAAGATAGATTCATATAATATAATCAAAACCGAGTAAAGAACACTTACCTCAATCCTTGTGATGAAATTTGCTCCAAAAATCGCCTAAATCCGAGCTTGAAAATGTCAAAATGAAGCCAAAATCGCGAACCGTTGTATTTATCATTCTGCCCAGCAATTCCGCATCTGTGATCAAATTGTTGCATCTGCGACCACCGCATCTGCGGTCAGATTGTCTCATCTGCGACCACGCTCACCAGCCGACCCCCTACACATGCAGAACAATTTTTGCTTCTGCGCACCCGCAGGTGCGATCTTTCCTCCGCATCTGTGATGAGATCCAGCCATGACTTCTTGCGCACATGCGGCCATCGCACCTACACAATACTACTCGCAGGTGCGGAACACCAGAACCATCAGCTGAAATACTAAAGAAAATGATCCGAAATCAATCCGAAACACGCCCGAGCCCCTCGGGACCCCGTCCAATCATACCCACAAGTCAAATAATATAACACGGACTCACTCGAGGCCTCAAAACACACATAACAACATCGAAGTGACGAATCACACCTCAATTCGAACCAATGAACTTTGAACTTTCAAATTTCCAAAACAAGCGCCGAAACATATCAAATCATCCCGGAATGAACTCAAAATTTGCACACAAGTCCCAATTGACATGAAGAATCTATTCCAACTCCTGGAACCACAATTCGAATCCAATATCTTCAAAGTCAACTACCGGTCAAACTTATAAACTTTCCAAGCCTTCAAATTTCTAAATTTTCGCCAATTAGTGACGAAACCTTCTAGAAACATCCAAATGAAAATCCGGGCATACACCCGAGTCCAAAATCACTATATGGACCTAACAGAACCATCAAAACTCCGTTCTAGGGTCAAATTCTCAAAAAGTCAAACTTGGTCAAACCTTTCCAATTTGAAGCTTCTAGGTGAGGATCATTCTTCTAAATCAATTCCGAATAACCTGAAAACCAAAATCGACGATTCACATAAGTCATGATACATCACACAGAGCTACTTATGCCCTCAAATAATATAGCAAAGTGCAACTGCTCAAAATGACCGGTCGGGTCGTTACACATGTGTTGACATTCAGGAGAGAATTGACTACAAATCTTTGTCTTGGACTGGCTGAAACGGAAAGGGGAAACTGTACAAGGTATTTTTCACTCGTTTACGGGACCAGTGTCAAAGGAAAGGATTGTTGCACTCTCTTGCTTGAATGAATCGACATTTGTGGATGCTTGTTCATTCGGGATTCTTCTATCTATATTTAGAACTACTGGATCAACTACTCCGGCTTTTAGCCTTTGGAACCTGTGGAACCCTAAAGTCACNTTTGAATCAGTGAATCCGGGGATAGGTGCAACGGGCTCTCCGCTCCTAGTCACTAAGAAGTGCTATTCTGTCCTCCGGGGGACTGGACTCCACCAAGAGGTTCTTTCTCTCACGTAATTTCGCCCGCCCCTTTCATTTCCGTACCGGAGGAAATGGGATTCGAACCCATGATACAATCTTCTTGTATGTCGATTTAGCAAACCAATGCCTTAAGCCACTCAGCCATACCTCCAAGTTGTTGATCGGAATAGAATTGGATGTGCCGGGTTTGGTTGCTTGCCCGGCTATCTGATCCGATCAACTACGTAAGCCGTAGCGCGCTAGCGCGCGTACTCTTCCTCTATGAGCGAGACTCTATCCAGATCTATGGATCTCATCTCCCCAGCATCAAAGCGAGACTCCATCCAAATCTGCCACTCCTTGGGCGAGGCCTTCTGTTCTATGAACACCCCACCANGAGTGGAAATAAGGTAGCGGTTATGAAACTCCAGAAGAGAAACTAGGACATGACTATGGAGAATATGAAGACACTCTATGTGAATTTTTTCGATAGAGAATAACTTGTAAATGAAAAACAATTTTTTTTTCAAGGATGTAAGTGAAAACAAAATTTGATTTGTGAATATACATTAGTTTTTATGAATTATGTGATGCCTGTCTTTTAAATTTTTGTTCTATTCGCGTTAATTGGTCTTTTAGTTGTCTTGGATTGTATCAAATACTTTTTTCTCTTTTATCAAGAACTTAAGTATATTTTTGTGAAAATTCAGCATGCTAAACTTCAGCATGACTCAATAACTTCTTCTTGTTTAGGCTGAAGTTTTGGATAAAAAGTGTTGACTGTAGGACAAAAAGTTCATTAACATATTTAGCATATTAGGATATTAGCATAAAGTTTTAACTTCTGCATGTTTAGTGTGAAGTGTTAGGAAATGAACAAAAAAATTTCAGCATGTTCACTCTGAAGTTTTAGCACATGAACTAAATAACTTCAGCATTTTTGCTATGAAGTTTTTTATGGGAAACTCATTGCTAACCCTCAGGCTGCATGGAAAAACTTTAGCACGTTCAGTCTGAAGTTTTAGCACATGACCTATATAACTTCAGCATTTTTATTCTGAAGTTTTTATGGGAAACTCATTGCTAACCTTCGGACTGCAGGGCAAAACTTCAACATGTTTTGGTAATTTTTTAACTTGATACTTATATTTTTGCATTTACTAGCTACTTTTTGTCTTTTATCACCTACTTCATCTTACATTTAAATCTGTCTGACCAAATAGTAAATGAGATGAAAGGTTACTTTTGCATTTACAAATAATAAATGAAGCATTTTCGATTTGATTATGTGAAAACTTTTCAGGCTGAAATTATTTTTTTACTCTAGAAAAATTGTGGACTTACTAGGCTGAAGTTACATTTATTTTTGCATTTACAACCTAGTTGTTTTGTTTTACCAACTACTTATCTTGTTACATTCAATTTTTATGAACGGAAAATAGTAAACAGACCTGAAAAGTTAGCTTTGTATTTATAGATATTAAATTGATTAGGTGCACTCTTTGCCTATATTAATAATCTCTTCACTTGAAAATTTCATAGTCATCCATAGACTTCTATCATATTTCTTTAAATTTTATATTCCTCCTTGGCCATTTAGCTTTTTTTAAATAAACAATGTCTGGTGCTAGCGAAAGTAGGAAGCTTAAAATGGATGAAATTATGCAGAAGTGGGAGAGTTTGAAGTCTGATTGGAACAATAACGTACCGATGTCTAATCTTATGCAGAAGTGGGATAAAATAAAGGCTGATTGAGAAAGAATCAGACCATAATTTTTTTCCGACAAATCATTCCAGAACAGGCTGAACCTCGAACGCAATTGTGAAGGTTATTCAACATTGCTTGACAAGGTTGTCCATCAGTTTGTTATTTTTAAGTTTCCCATCTGCGACGACTATGCCAAGCTGCAAAACAGCTTGAACAGTCTTCCTTATCTTATGGACAGAGTAATAGTTGAACAAAGTCAGTTGCGTGCTGAATTCAACAAGTTGAAGTCTCATTGGACTTTGTGGTCTTTTGCCCGAGTATCCTATAGTTATCTCTGATTCGGATGATGATAAGATATATCGAGAAATTGATGAGTACTGTTCTGATGATGGTGATGATGCTTAGTTTTTGTAATCCTTTTTTTTTATGTTTTTCTTCTGTGTTTTTTGTTAATGTTTTTTATGGCTTTTCTTTTTGTTTTGTCAATGTTTTGATGATGGTCGTGTTTTGTTAATGTTAATGTAATAACATAGTATGTCAACATAAAACTTCATGCCTTATAAGCTGAAGTTAGTATATATAAGTTAGAAACTTGAACCTTTTATGCTTAAGTCTGCAATTTTTGTAATGATTTTTTTCAAACTTCGGAGAGAATATGCTGAAGTTATTTAGTTCATTTTCTAAAACTTCAGTCTAAAGATACTGAAGTTTTGTTATACATATATTTTTTTGTGTATGTGTGTGTGTGTGTTAAAGATATGTATTTCACTTATAGTTTTTTCTCGCTGAAGTCATTGCGTACTTTTTTAAAATGCAACCAAACCTGTAATCCGCGCAACAAGAATTAGTGGTTTGTACTTCAAGCAATATATAAAAGAGTATTTTTTCAATATAAGAGCTTATTTTTTTTTATTTCTACGAAAATAATCACATTTCACATATATTATTCAATAATGAAAGTCTAAATTTAGACCAAGGATTATTGAACGTTGGAGTATTTTTCAGCATGTTTCTTGGAATAAAGATGAGGTGCTGGAGAAGACAAGCAAGTTGTTCTGTTATACCCAATTTGTTTACAACGAGCATTTGGTAGACTTCAATGGTACTGATTCAGTCGCAGGGATATGCCTCTTCTTTTGTCTTCTTCCTTGTAAAATCTCTACATCGGGAGGTTTTTTTTTTATCTCAGATTCTACATTTTATGGAATATCCTATGAATTTTGATCTCCCACAGTATTCACATGTTCTTCATATGTTTTGAACCATGTTTCCTTTGAATACCATTTTGAGCAGTAATCAGATTTTTGCAAATATCTCTTATTAATAGCAGCAATTGCGTGTGGGCAGGGCAATTCATCAAGTTGGAATTCCAAGCAGTCACAAGTTCTCTTCTTTAAGTCCACAATAAATTTCATTCCTTCACTATCTATTCTAAACAACATTGAGTTAAGATTGAGCACCTAAGAAAGAATGAAAAAGTAAAAAAAAAACTATATTAGTGTATTATTGCTTCAAAAAGAAAAAGTATGAAGTTTTTTATATGTAAGTAGTAAATCACTGCAGCAGATATAAAAAGCTGAAGTGATTATGCATTAGTTAATTACTTCAGAGAAATCACGTTGAAGTAAATTTTGAAGTTAATAAATATACTCACAAACATTTTGCAAGCTAAGTCCATCTTCTTATTCGTCTCTTCTTCTGCCCATATTGTTATTTTGTGAAAAGTTTCATGTGTTTTTTTTCTCCATTCGTAAAACCACTCTCCCAACTTTTCTTGGATGAAATCTAACATTCTTAAAATAGGAATCTCTCTCGCTTTTAATAACACGAGATTCATTGATTCTACCATGTTTGTTGTCAGCATATCATAACGTTGCCGTGGGAACCACGATCGAGCCCATCTCTCTAGAGACTCTTCCATTATGTAATTTTATGTTTTCTTGTCAACACTTTTGATTTGGGAAATTAACTGATTAAAATCTTCACGTTTGTATGACCTTGCAGCGCTTTGAAAAAGATTTATTACCGTGCCTTTTGTATGTCTTTGCTTTAAATTTTTCTCAAAGTGATAGAGGCAGATACCATGGTGAGTTTCATGATAAACTTTTATAATCCCATTTGCGATTGATTGGTTTCTACCTTATAAGAAAACCAGTTCACGACGGACTTGAATTGCTTTTCTCATTTCCCCGAAGAACCAAATGTATGCATCATTGTTTGCTGAATCTGCTACACCAAAAGATAGAGGAAAGATTTGATTTTTTGCATCCTTTGATACAACAAAAAATAGAACGCCACGATATTTTGACTTTAAAAATATTGCATCTACTGCAATCACGGGTCTACAGTAGCACCAACCAACTATTGATGCCGCAGGAGCAAGGAACATGTAAGCAAATCTGTACAGTGAAACACAAAAAAACAAATTATAAGGTGTGAAGTTTTTCAAATAGGAACATTTGAAACTTCAGGCTGATAGTTAGTATTGTTTTGCTTACCGATTCTACTCATCTCTTTTTATGCTAGTGTACGTCTTTGGGTTTCATGAACCATCATGTGTAGGCATGAATGAAGAATTTGGTAGTTCTCTTCCAGTGTTCCCCTTATGCAAGCAATAACTTTTTGAATAGCGCACCGTGCCTTGTGATATCCATTGTCAGTTCCAAATTTCTTTTTCATTTCACTTTCTACAAAGGCTGGTGTAACCTCAATCTTTTTATCTCGAACATGTTCTAAAATTTTTTCACTTATAAAATTTGATGTAGCATGCTTCTGATATGATTTTGTTGCATCAACCAAGCATTCATGGTTGTTATGATGTTTTATCACCCTGAAAAGTATGGAATTTTTTATTCTGGTAGAACGTACATTCCAACCACATTTCTCCACGATGCATTTCAGCTCGTATCTCTTTGAACATGATCTAACAACAGTGAATTCAACCTTTTGGTTTATCTCCAAGCTGCAGAAAAATTTAGTCATGTTCTTCTTGTTCTCAAAAATTGATCCTACTCTTACTTCCTTAGGTAATGCATCGTGCCTAAGTATTTTAGATGGTGGAGATTCTTTCAGCTTTTTCCTCATTCTTTAGAAGCAGTAGAAGTTTAAGAAATTTTTTCAATTGTATCTGATGTTATTGGTATAAATTTCGTATTTTCTTAATCTTCATTGTTGCTTATCATTGAAGAAGGTAACAAAAAACTTTGTTGGATTGTGTGTTGTTTTCTATTTGCATTATTAGCTGTCCTTCTTCTTCTTGGTCGTCAACAAACTGGTATTAATGTAACGACCCGACCAGTTGTTTTAAGAATTTAAGCTCCGTTCGGTGGCATAAGGTCTTGAACAACTTCACATTGTATATATCAACTTGCGTGCATGGTTGGATTCAGTTACCAGATGATTCAGAGTCGAATTGGAAGAAGGATATTAGTTTCGGAAGCTTAAGCGGTGGAATTTGGCCGGAATTTGACTTTTTATGTAAACGGCTCCAGAATAAGTTTTGGATAATGTCAACAGCTTCGTATGGTGATTTTGAGCTTAGGCGTGCGTCCGAATTTGCACTTGGAGGTTCGTGGAGTAAAATGAGGCAATTCAGCGAAGGTTGGAACATTTGAAGTTTAAAAAATGGAGTGGTTTGACCATATTTGACTTTTTGGGATATCGAGGGCGGAATGAGATTTCGAGAGTTGGAGCACCTCGGTTATGTGAATTGGGACTTGTCTGCAAAATTTGGCGTCATTCCGGGTTGAATTGATAGGTTTCGGCACGAGTTTAGAAGTTTAAACAATTGAAAGTTCATAAGCTCGATTCATGGTGCGATTAATAGCTTCGTCGTGTTTTGATGTGATTTGAGACCTCGAGCGGGTCCGTGTTAGGGTATGGAACTTGTTGGTATGCTTGGACGGGGTCCCTAGGGCCCCGGGTATGTTTCAGACGAGTCGCGGGTGAATTCCATGGTTTTGGCAAGACTGAGTTCTGGTGTAATCGCACCTGCGGACCTTGGGCGCAAGTGCGATGGTCGTAGGTGCGATGGAGGAAGTGCAGGTGCAAGGAAGGCTGGTCTGGGCAGTCTCCGCAGATGCGGAGAGATGGCTGTAGGTGCGGTTCTTGAGACGCAGATTGTCACGACCCAAAATCTATTAAGGTCGTGATGACGCCGGACACCATCGTTAGGCAAGACAATCATTAATTAGTTGAAATAAATTCATGTTTTTAACATTTTGGAAATCATTACCTTTAACTTACAAGTCATAAAAACGAATAAAAATTTATCAAATAAATACGACAGGTAAACTATTTCATTTATTCAGTTAAATCCCAAACACATCCCAGAACCCGGTGACACAAGTACAAGAACAAATTCTAAGAGTTTCACAAATATTACAAAGCTTGTTCGAAATACAAATTGGACAAGGAATTTAAAATGGAAATAAGTACAATATGAGGGAGACTCTGTCAGCTGTGGATCGCCTCCAGATGATGCAGTTCACCTAAGTCTCCAGACCATCCATGTCACTATGAAAGTACCTGTGCAATAAAAATGCACAGCAAGTGTAGCATGAGTACGAAAACAACGTGTACTCAGTAAGTCGCGCGCCTAACCTCAGAGAGGTAGTGACGAGAGGCGGAATTAGACACTTGCTAGAGGTCAATTTAGTATATTCAAGTGAGACACTAAGCATGAATGTCATAGACAATTTATTAAAATCAGGAATAAATTATACCATCTCCTTCCACATTTAACACTTTAAATCTTCGTCATTTCAGTTGACAATTTAAATCATAATCCGGGATAAGGAACATCAGACTTATTTCAAATTTTACACATAAATTCTCCTTCCTCATAACTGGCCATTAAAACTTCTTTAGGCCGATAAACATGTATAAATCACAGTATTACGCAGTAAATATCATGCACAAGCAATGCCGTGGGTCGACGGCCCGAACAAACATAAACATAAACTGTGCACTGCCGAGAGTCGAACGGCCCGAATCATAGATGCATCTATTTTTCTCGCTCGCAAATCAATCATGCGACGCAGTCAACATAAAAATAATAAATCTAACCTGCTCGCGAATCATACCTGCTACTCAGGTGCTCATATGTACACGTATTCACATAATAGATCCGCATTTTATTCAAGAAAACAATTTATGAGGAAATGATAAAATCCTCTTAAGGGAACACGAAAAATAGCATTTAAATCTTTGTTTTGAGACTCATTTGCCAAGGTTAATAATATTCAATAATATAACCTTATCAGGAATATAATTATCCACGGAGGAATCAATTCTCTTTCTATATGATTCAGAAAATGAACTCTAGTCTTCTTAGATATTCAATTACTATTTTGATCATATTAGTGGTCTAATATTACTGGCATGATCACAAGTACAACAAGTAAGGCATGCTAGTTGGTCCTAGACTACCCGGACATGACATGATAGTATCTACGCACGGACTCCCGTCACCTCGTGCGTACGTAGCCCCCGCAGATAGTGGCACGTATTTAATTAGTTCACCTAAGGGACAATTTCCCCCTCACAAAGTTAGAAAGGGGACTTACCTCGCTCCGAAGATTTATAACCGGCCTCCAAGCCCCTCCGAAGACTCAAATTGATGCACAACACCCCAAAACTATCCAAATAACGGGCAAACCAATGAAAATATACTCTAATACTTATAACAATTTAATTTATATAAATTCCCAACTCCGCTCGGAAAGTTTAGTAAATTAACCTCAGGCCTACATGCCCGAATTCCGAAACTTTTCGAAGATAATGATTACCCATAGCCTTGCTAACTCAAATATACAATTTACTCTAATTCCATGCTCAAATTCGTGGTCAAAAATCCAAGAATGCAAATTCTAGGTTTTTCTTCAAAATTTTCAACTTTTCCATGTTAAAATCTAGATATAATCCAAGTAATTAACTTGCAATATGTGGGATTGAATTACCTCCAAGTTGCTAGGTGAATAACCCTCTCAAGAAGCTCCAAAAATCGCACAAGAATGAAGAAATGAGCAAAAATTCTCAAACCCCCGCTTTTAACACTCACTGCCCAACGATCTTCGCGCCTGCGGTCTTCGAACCCGCCTGCGATCTTTGCACCCGCGACCAATTCTTCGCGCCCGTGGTGCCTGGCCAGCCAATTCCTTTTCGCTTCTGCGACTTGTGCCCCGCATCCGCGAGCTCGCACCTGTGGCCATCCAAGCGCATGTGCGATCACACCAAAAGCTGGGAGCTTCAGTTTATGCTCTCCAAGTTCAAACTTGGTCCGAGGCTCATCCGGTTAACACCCGGGGCCCCCGGGGCCCAACCCGAACATGCCAAAAAGTTCCAAAACATAATGCGGACCTGCTGGAGGCCTCAAATCACATCGAAACAATGGATCGCAACTCAATTAAATCTTTATGAACTTTAGAATTTCAAACTTCTTCATTCGACGCCGAAACCTATCAAATCACGTCCGATCGACTTCAAATTTTGCACACAAGTCACATTCAACATTACGGACCTGCTCCAACTTTCAAAATCGAAATCTGACCCCGATATCAAAATTTTCACTTCCGGTTCAATTCCCCAAAAACCTTGAAATTTCTATCTTTAGCCAAATGATTTCAAAATAACTTACGGACATCTGAATTCACTTCTGATCGCGCTCGCAACTCCAGAATTACCATACGAAGCTATTCCCAGACTTAGAGTCCCAAACGGACATCAATATCACTGAAATGCGCTTCAAGCCAAACTTAGGAAATTTCTTCAAAAATGCTGACTTCCACAATATACACCGAAACTCTCCTGGGTTATCCAAAACCTGATACGGACATACGCCCAAGTCCAAAATCATCATACGAACATGCTGGAACTTTCAATTCCTGATTCGGAGGTCATTTACTCAAAATTCCAACCTTAGTCAATTTCTCCAACTTAAGGCTTCTGAAATGAGAATTTTCTTTCCAATTTGACTCCGAACTTCCCGAAATTCAACTCCGACCATGCCTACGAGTCATAATACCTGAAATGGAGCTGCTCATGACTTCAAACCGCTGAACGACGCACTAGAGCTCAAAACGACCGGTCGGTTCGTTACACAGATGTAGTTGTGGCCCTTGAGTGAAAAGTCGCAGGTGCGGTAGGTGGACCGCAGAAGCGGTTGCGCAGGTGCTCCTTTTTTTCCGCAGGTGCGGAAATCCTGGCAGGTTCATTTAAGCAAAAGTTGGACATTTTTCTTCACATTTTGAGTTTTGGACTTCGGATTTGGGAGCGATTTTTGGGGGTTTTCAAGCAACCCGTTTGGGTAAGTGTTTTTCACCAAGTATTTAATGTATTCCATAATTTTACCTTCATTTCTATCATTAAATTTGTGTTTTGGGTTGAAGAAAATGTTGGTTTTTGAAGAAAATTTCTAAAATCTAAAATCATGATTTGATAGACAAAATAGTACCCGAATTTGATAATTTTTGTATGGTTGAACTCATATTGGAATGGGTATTCGGATTTGTTGAAATTTGTCGAGTTCCGAGGTGCGGGCCCAGAGGTCAATTTTTGGCTGATTTTTAGAATATAAATATTGAAGCTTTATTATCCGGAATAGTTCCTTATAAGTTTTATGTGTGTTTTGAAGTTGTTCTAGTTGGTTTTGAGCCGTCCAGAGGCCTTTTCACCCGAGAAGTCCATTTTAGAGTACCAGGTTGTCGTCTTTGAGGTAAGTATCTTGCCTAACCTTGTGGGGGGGGGGATTACTCCTTAGGATTTGAGTCTTCTATGTTGATTGTAGTCCGTGTACACGAGGTCACGAGTGTGTGCTCGAACTTATTTGTAGAAGGTTGAACTTTTAGGGTTCTTAGGTCTTTATATTCACCCTGTATGAAGTTGTTCTTGATACACTTGAGTTCTAAATTGCTAGTTTCACTCCTACATGCTTTGATTAGAGCTAATTGCTTAGGATTCACCCTTACCGCCTACTTGACCCTAATTTGACTTAAACAAAGGTTTTACCTCTCTTATCGTCATGCTATATTTTCATAAACTGCCTATAGTTAATTGAATTGTTGAATATCTCTCATAATTGCTCAACCTCATAAGGGGTTTAGATAACTTATATCTTAGTCGACTTGTCCTTATTTGGAATTATTTGACTTGTGTTGGCTTCTTATTGTTGACTTGAATTTTGTGGATTTGTTGCTAAGGCTGTATTCTGGACCAGTCCGGGCCCGGCCCAGGCCCGCGAGCCTATATGAGTAGTGGGCCTAAACGGGCTGGCCCGTTTAAGCCCGAGACCAATTGGGTCTATGAGCCCAGGTGGGCCGGTCCTACCATTTGAGCCTGCGAGCCCAGGACCGTTTGGGCCCGGGAGCGAATTCTAAGTGGGCCGGTTCAACTGGGCCTAAACAGGCCCAACGACTAAATTTGTTTTTAAAAAAAAAATTCTGAAAAAATTTCCAACTGTTGGAAACTTTAAAATATTGCCGTTGGCCTGTAAAAATAGTCTTTTGGCACTTTGAAAATTTTTTTTGGTAAAAGTAAGGAAAAATCAAAGATTGGTGAATCTAGTGGCCAAGCTGTTACTCCTCCACTTCCCCCGGCTCCCCGACGCAAACCTATTACCCGTCCTACCCCTACTATTCTTGATAGAGATAACACTTTATTACAATTTACCGATAGTCAATTTTACCATGATATTGCATCAGGTGAACAATTAAACCATTAATATATGAATGCTCTTTATGGTAATCCAACTATTGATGAAAATGATGATGAAAATATAGATTTTGATGAAACGCAACCGGATGACGATACACCCATTAGTCCTGTTGTTGAAGTTAACCCAACTAATAATAATCCAAATGATGCCCCGTCTGACCCTCC
>ML404922.1:0-33480 GCA_005239525.1 Nicotiana knightiana
AATCATCTAAAAAGAGAATTGATTTCCTTCGCGGGCAATTGTATTTCCGGATAAGGTTATATTGTTAAACAGTTTAAAAACTTGGCAATGAATTTCGAGAAAGGATTTAAATATTATTTTGTGGTTTTTTTTAAAGAGAAATCTGTCATTTACTTGAGTATTTATTTTCCCGACATATTCGGGGTGGATTGTTGATTGTGCATGACTGCATGTGACCGCTTCACAATTTACATTCCGTGAGCGGAGTGTTATTTCCCCCACTCTCATGGGACCGGGCCGTACGCCACGGCGGATTGAAAGATGCACTTATGGTTCGGGTCATTTGACACTCAGCAGTGCATAGATATGATTATTTTATTGAAAGATGCACTTATGGTTCGGGCCGTTCGACCCTCGACAGTGCATAGACATGATTATTTTATTGAGAGGTGCACTTATGGTACGGGCCGTTCGATCCTCGGCAGTGCACATAGTTGATTATTATGATGGCTCAGGCCGGTTGTCCTTATCCCGTATGCGCATGCTAAATTGTTAAATGTTTTTCATGGATTTTTAAAGTGATAAGATATTTGGGGGAAAACAAAGAGAAAGTTGTTTATTTAAAATATTTGGGGGAAAATGAGGGAGTGGTAACTGTTTGATTACTTCCAGTATTTACTTGGATTTCAATACCTTATATATGTTGCTGCTTTACTACCTTTACATGCCCACCGTGCTCATCATATGCTGTTAATTAATTTGCTGGACCTTAGTGAGTGTCTAATTCGACCTCTCATCACTACCTATCTGAGGTTAGGCGGGTGACTTACTGAGTACACATTATTTTTGTACTCATGCTACACTTGCTGTGTATTTTTATTGCATAGGTACTTTCATAGTGACATGGCTGGTTTGGAGACTTAGGCGAGCTGCACCATCCGGAGGCGATCCGCAGCTGACAAAGTCTCCCTCATATTGTATTTATTTTCATTTTTAATTCCTTGTCCAATTTGTATTTCGGACAAGCTTTGTGCTGATTGTATAAATTCTTAGAAATTGCTCATGTACTTGTGACACCGGGTTCTGGGATGTGTTGGGATATATTTGCTAAAATGGAATATTCAAACCATTGTTTTACTTAACATACTTTATTTAGTTAATATGTAATAAAGTGAAAGGAAATGATTTTTTCATAAATGTTAAAACATGAATTTATTTCGACTATTTAATGATTGGCTTGCCTGACGGTGGTGTCCGGTGCCATTACGACCTTTGTAGATTTTGGGTCGTGACAACATGGTATCATAGCGCTAGGTTCCCGTAGGTCTCACGAGTCATGAGCAAGTCTATTAAAGTCTTGCGGATCGGTACGGAGACGTCTTTACTTATCTTCGAGAGGCTACAGGGCTGTTAGGAGTACTTCCCTTCTTGATTCCTCATTGTGCGATTTGATTCCTTTAATGCTTATGCCTAAGTTTATTCCTACTCAATTTTACGTGTCGCGAAGCACTTGTCATGAATCGGGAATTGATATGGTGCGAGATGTTTTCCATGTGTAGTTGGTTGGGACTGTTGTTTTTACCCTGCAGAAGAATATTATGTTGTTTCAGCTCGGTTGCTGTGTTTCTGAGAACTTGGAGGCATTTGGATTATGAAAGGCCAGGTTTTGGATTGATAAGTAGTAAGACTTGGTGTTTCAAGTAAGGTGGAGTATTCACCTGTGACGTGTTATCGTCGTCCTTGATCGAATAGAATGTGTTAAGTTCGTCAGTGTCATGGTTTCTTCGGGTGCATGGGGCCAGAGTAAGGTGAAGGAGTATTGAAGAATGCGGTTGGCAGAGAATGATATTGAATTGAGGCTAGGCGGTGGTTCCATTTCTAGGAGGCCAGGTGTAAGAAGCGGAAGTCAAGCAGTCGTAAAGTGGGGGAGCGACAACATAGCTTGGAATTTGAAGAAATTGACGCGCATTTAATGGATGTCCATGAGGAGCGGACGGACTAGTAAATTTGGTGAATGAAGCAGGGCGTAGGATGGGGTATTGATGTCGCAGAGAGCGTGCATATCAGCGTCGTTGGAAGGTGTCCGCGGGCGGTTTCCTCAAGTGGGTTATCTCCTGTGAATAGGTTAGCGGTGGCATGGTTGGCAGGTCTCTGTGAGGGGTTCTAGTGGCTATTCGGTAGGAGGCAAAATGTGTGAATGATGCTAGAGAATTTGAGTATTTAGGGAGTGCTAGCAAGAGAATTTGGAAGAATTGGACGGATTGGTTGAGCAAGATCGTGTTATCAAAGGATAAAGGATCTCGGCAGGGTCTAGATTGGTGCAAGGAGTGGATTTGGGCTAAGTGGGGGAGTCCCACCATCTGCAGTTGGGTTGTAGGATTGTCTTCTCATGGGGTTGCGGATGTCGGCGTGCCGGCAAGTTATCACAGCTAAGGGAAAGGAGTAAAATGGTGATTTTGCGTGGGATTTGATGAATGTGTGTGAAAGTTGGCCCTGTCAGACCGGGGTTAGGCTTTGGAAGATTAAGAATTGATGCTTAAGGCATAGGCGAGTTGTAAGGATAGTGACTCGGTCACGCGTCTCATTAAAAAGGGTGTTCATGTGCTAGGAGAGCCTTGGAGTTGATTGTATTCGGGACCAGTCAGAGTGGGTGACTCTCAGTAGCGGTCCTAGCGAATTCAAAGTTAAGAATGCAACGTTTAAGGGTTTCAGGCAGCGGTATGATCGAGAATTGAGCTTATGCAGCGTAATTCCTGAGAAAAGGAAAATGGTTGGGGATTCAATGTTATGTTTCAACGTGCAGGATATTATTAAATGAGTGAGAGAAATAAACTCCGGGTGGTAGAAAGATTATCAGGAGGGTATGAGACGGGTTGCGGGATTTAGGCAGCATAGTCTCGTGAATCAAGGTCACTCCGGATGAGTGAGGGTTGGGTTTGCTATGAGTTGAAGGAAGTTGCTATTATTCCTGAGGCAATTGAAGATGATTAAAAGAAGATAGATTGATTAGCCATGGTTGAAATGGCACATTTACGGCAGTGATCAGTTCCTTCGATGTGATTAAGTTATGCATGTGGTTTGTGCCGGTGTGTGCGNTAGCACTCCTTAAGGAGGGGTGTTGGGATATCAGGTGTTGTCCCGTCTTCGTCAAATTTATGTAATATTGATTTTGCCGTGTGAGTTGTGAAACGACTTGATAATTTCGTATGTATTGAGGTCCCGCGTAGTGGTGATGTTATGTGAGCAGGATAGCTCTTGAGATCCAGAGTGTGGATATATATATATTTCACCTCAGTCGTGCTTGAGTTTTGCACTTATCAGTCTCCCCAGGATGGTATTATGCACTTAGCGTGCTTGTGACCGATATTCGTAATGTGTAATAGTGAGCAATTCAGCTCCGTGTATATTTCCTTATGTGAGTTTTATGATGGGATCGGGTGGCACGCCACCACAGGTACGTTATTTGGATCGGATTGTACGCCGCAACAGTGTGATGATCAGAAAGGTTAATATATATTTATTTTTCTTATTTTTTACTTCCTATTTTCTGAGAAAAGTTCATATTAGTGGCGTGAGTTGAATAATCCCTTCCTGAGTCATTTCTTATCTATCATGTTCGAGTTATGGCCGATTGGCGCGATGTGGTATCATGTGAGGCTGTTGGTCAGGCTTGGGGTGATTTGTTTGTTCAACCAAAGAATTAGATCAGTTGACCAAAGCTATTTTTAGGATGAACACGGGTTTCTGATAACCAAGGCAAGACTGATTATTGTAAGTAATTAAACAAAGAAAAATCGATGAGATGCACGAAAAGTAAAGTGTATTGCCATAGTAATTTGGATGCCCCCTTACAGGTTATATTTTACTCCCTTATATAGGGAATTTCCTAATATAACGTCTGCCCTTTTCAATGATTGAGCATTAATGACTAATTATGAGATTAATGTAACGTTACAATGAGTAACCGTAACTGTTGCGTGAATGTTGTGTAACATGTGGATCACTAACTGAAGATCTCTGAATCTGCCCTTTGTTCCGCCCAAATATATTTTGACCATGTTTCTTCATCTTCTCAATCAGGTTGAGACTTCCGTAGCTAATTAACCCATGGGTGTGATTTGTCTTGCCTCTTTGCCTTATACCTCTTCATAGAGTCCCGTCCAGATGTCGTGTCTTCATTTCTCCACGTAGACTGCTGAGTCATCAAGATTTATCACACGTGTGAAGCTCTTTTCTACCAATACAGATAGTCCCCCCACTTACCATATATTTATCGATTAATATTTGGTAAGTGGATACTCATTTATGGCGGGAATATTTTGTCGCCGCTTCACTCGAATCATTGCATCCTTTTCTGAACGTAGGCGTCGCTTGTCACTTCCATTTAATGTTTATGCCACGTGGCATTTTTGGGTTGGTTCTGTAATTGTTCAGCGCCTTTTAGGGATTTTTGCGGCTGCATTAGTCATGAAATGACATCTTCAATTATGGCTTTCACATCAATGTTTTTTCCCATTTTTGACGTTGTCTTCGAGTATGAATACCCCTTTTGTTTTCTTTCACGAAAAACTTCTAACTTTCAAACTTTATTTGTAAAGAACTTTTTCCTTGTCTTTGTAGATATTTATTCTTCAAACCAATCTAAGAGAGTCATAAACGTAGATGATTTGACTCCCTCTTCTGCTCCCACGCGGAGTAGGAGAGGTGGCAGGTTGAGGACTTTAGGTTCTACTCCTTCAAGGGGTTCTACCTCTTCTCAAATTACTTCCCCTCCTTCTTCTAGTTCTTTAACTTCTCCGAGGGCTTAGGCTTCTAGATCTTCGTCTAAAGGTAGAGGACATCACGAACCTTTGCGCGAACAGAGGGCCGATGAAATAGTGCCTGCGGAGTTCACCTTTGCTAGGGATAGTCAGGCCCTTATAGATCAGCTTTCTTCATTGTCGTTTCTTGATAGTGCTGACAAATACCCTACCCAACTCACAGAAGGTTTAATTCCTCTTATACGCAGGGACTGTTATTGGAGTTCCGATTTTCCTGTAATCATTCCAAATAGTAATCAAAGAATAAAGTCTTACAAGACGGGGCATTCTTTTGTTTATACCTATCCCTTTACATTAGGGTTTAAGCCTCCCATTGACCCAGTTATCATCGAGTTCTGTCGATTTTTCAAAATTTGCTTGGGACAAGTCGGTCCTTTTGTATGGCGAGTCGTTTCATGTTTTAGATACTTGGCTACCTTACCTTTGATCCCCTTTACCTTTGATCATCTTATTCACCTCTATTCCCCAATGTTATTCCGTCAGGGAATTTTTACCCTGGCTGCTAGGAGTAAAAGGGTGTTAGTGACTTCTGAAGATGATAAGGATCGAGGTTAGTACCTTCAATATGTTGCTGTGCCTACGGTTGGCTTAGTAGGTGAAGAAAATATTCCCTTCCCTGAGAAGTGGAATCGTGCACGTGAGTACATTTTAGCTCACATTCCTTGCTTTTTGCTTTAGATGTTTTACTAATGCCGTAGTTGTTTCTTCTTTTTGTAGCAATCATGGGAATCGTGGAGAATGTCTCCGGTTTCAGAGATTGGGTAGAAAAGCTTTTGTTAATCGCTCCATTGGAAGAACGTTCATGGAAGTACCTCTCTAAGAGGAATGGTTGGATAGTTAAGACTCATGGTAAGTTAAGTTTTTGTTTGTACTTGTTTCTCCCTTTGAGCATTATTTAATCCTTTCCTTTTGACAGGTTTTCCTGCTCGTGGAGTTTTTGCATCCGTGTCTGTTCCCAAGTTATCCCTGGCTCAGGCCCAGGAGATCATTTCAGGCTCTTCTTCTTCAAAGAGAAAAGCAGGTAGGTTAAGGACCTCGGAAAAGGGGGGGGGGGGGGGGGAGAAGAGGGTTTTTTAATCCATAGGTCACGCAGAAGGAAGGTGGTCTCAGACGACAAGTCTACACCTGTTATTGATCCTTCCGTACCTGGAGTTGAATTTTCTGCCCTTGAGGATGCTTCTCCCTCTCCCGTGCGTGATTCAGTTGATCATCTATTCCGGGAGGGCTTTGATCTTGTTTCTGATGAAACTCCCCTGATTGTTTTCTCTCCTTCTCTTAGAGAACTCTCCTCCACTGTTCCAGTTATTTCTCCTGCCACCGTACCTATTCCTGCTCCTGTTCTTGCTCCCTCTCCCGTGGCTTTTTCGGCTCCTCAGACTTCCTTTCCCATGGCTCATGCATATGTTCCTTCTTTCACGCCTTCTGTTTCAGAAGTGGGGTCTTCCAGCAGGGAGATGAGGCAGGTGATGATAGAAATTCCGGCAGAGGGTAGCCTCTTTAAAAAGTCTGGCCAGCCTGAGGTGTGGTTGAAACCGTTGATAGGTCAGACAGAGAGAGCTAAGCTGGATAGCCACAGTTCCCTTACATGGGCTAATGAGATCGTGCATACATCTTTAAAGGTAGAATGTATTTTCTTTCATTAATTCTTGTAGGCGTACTTATTATATATAATTGATTTCCTTTTGTAGATCAATCTTATAGGCACAGAGCTTATGAAAAGGATTTCCCATACAGAGCAGGAAGTAAAGGAGTGGCATGCTGAAGCAGGTAATTGGAAAGAATAGTACGAAAGCATAAGGCTCGACATGGAAGCCGTAGAATAAGAAAAATGTACCTTGGAGCAGCAAGTGAGGGTCATGAAGGTAGAGTTGGTCGTGGAGAAGGCATCCTCTGATCAGGAAGGCAAGGATAAGAGCGTCCGAGAGTCCTCATTCGTGGAGCACCTGTCTCGTGCCTCTGAAGAGGTCAGGAGTTTGAAGGCCTTACTAGACCAAAAGGAGGAGTATTCGGGCGAGTTTATGCAATCTCTTACTCAGACCCAGGAGGATCTCTGCAACTCTTTGGAGAAAGTTCAATTCCTGGAAAGGTCTTTCGCTCCTTTAAGGGCCTCTAATGATGCTGCTGTGACTGAGAGGGATGAACTAAGAGCTGAAGTTATGCTATGGGAGAAAGATTACGAAGCTCTTGAAGATAGGGAAGCTGTCGATGTTAGTTGGGCGTATATGAACTCTCGCATTGACGCATTGACCGAAATGAGTGGAGAGGGTTTTGACCTTAATGCTGAAATTGTAAAAATCAAGGAGTCCATTGAGAAGGCTCAACAAGGTCAGAATCTCTCTTCACCTGAAGGTGAGACTCCTGCTGCTCAAGTTTCTTCGTCCCAAGCCGCTCCTGCTCCTTTTGCCAGTGAAGTCAACCCCCCTCTTGATGAAATTTAAGAAGTTGGTTCCTCCTTTTTTTTCTTTGTCTCAATTGGTGATTACCCCCAGTCCCATCGGGGGTAAATTTGGATCTCTTAAAGTCCCCAAATGACAACTTAGGGACACCTTAATGTTTAAAAAACATATACGGCTAAGTATAAGTTAATACTTAGTTTTTACTTAGCCGTTTTAATATATTAATGCAAGTATGACTTTTGCTTTCTGTTGAGTTTCTGCTTCGCTCTTTAAGTCTTTTGCATGCTTTATTTTTTGAGGTTTTAGTTTTACCTCTGAGTTTTGCATATAGAATGCTTTAGATTACTCGCACCTATTCGTAATAAGCATGGTGTCATATAAAACATGTGCCTTTTTGTAGTAGGCATAGTTTATGAAAATGGGCCCTTTTTGATCGACACACTTAATGAAGAAGACATCTCAACTTCATAATGGTGTAATAATGCAATAGAGTGGTAGGAATTTTTCACATGTTTAAGAATGTTTCTGAGGAAAATTTTTTGTTTGAACTTTCAATACATTTTACATGTGTTTTATTATCGTCTAAAACTCATGTTGCAACTGTTTTCTTTTAACAGATTTGATATACACTTGTATTTCGTAACTGTTTTTCGTATGTAACAGTTTTCTCGAGTTAATATAAACGAGCAACTGTTTTTCGTTCGTAACAGTTTTTATTCAAGTTGGGGTTTTCACCCATAACTGTTTTTGTTGACAACAGTTTTCAATAAGCATGAGGGAAATTCTCTTACATCCGTAACTGTTTTATTTGATAACAGTTTTTTGAACAAGTACAAGGATTTTGATTTTTCATCCGTAACTGTTTTATGTGATAACAATTTTCTATATGAGTACAAATATTTCGTAACTATTTTTAGTTACAACAGTTTTGAATGAGTACAATGATGATGATCTTTTATCCATAAGTACAAAGATACACATTTCTTCCTCGTGGCTAACATTTTCCCTTTTTACCTTAACATGTTCGTAGTTTTTTTGGATTAGGATTTGTGTTTGAGTCTTTCGCTCTTTCGATTTTGCTCGTATCACTTGACTTGTTGGGTAGATGGATCTTCAGGCTCGAGCTTTGACTTTTTGATAGTCTTTTTTGCTTCGTCTTTGCCTTCCACTGTATAGTCCCCCAAGTGTTTGAGCTTTGAAGAATGAAATCTCGAGCACTTGACTATTCCTTCCTTGTGGTCCTTTTCCTGAAAAGGAAAATATACGGGACTCGAAGGTATATAGTTTTTAGATGATGACTTCTTAACCCTTTAAAACGTGCATCAGAAAGTGTAACCCTAGACCTGAAATTCAGTTAATTCCTCGTGTTTTTGCAGGTCTAATATCATCATCTGGTGGTGGGCTAACTTTATGACTATCATCTAAAAAGGTTAGTAAAATTTTAAATGTTCAAAATAAAATCGAACTTGTGATACCTGAACGGAGGTACTTCTTTTCTTCAGAAGTAGTATTTCTTCAAGTGGATGGCATTCCAACTTGTTGGTAGGATTCTGCAGTCCATAGCTTCCAGCTCGTAGGCGCCCTTCCCAGCTATGCCTCGGATTTTGTAGGGTCCTTCCCAGTCTGGACTTAGCTTTCCTGCGCTTGCTTCTTTCATTGATTGAAAGACTTTTTTGAGGAAGAAGTCCCCAATCTTGAAGTATCTGAGATGCGCTTTACGGTTGTAATAACGATCTATGATTTCTTTTGAGCTGCCATCCGTATTAGTGCTGCTTCTCTCCGTGGTTCGAGCAGGTCCAGATTGGTCTTCAATTCATCGTCGTTTGCTTCCTCCGTGGCTGTTGTAAACCTTATGCTTGGTTCGCCAATCTCCACAGGTATTAAGGTTTCTGATCCATATACAAGCGCGAACGGAGTTTCTCCCGTGGCTATTTTTGAAGTTGTTCTGTATGCCCATAGTACCGCTGGTAACTCATCAGGCCAATTTCCTTTGGCTTTATCTAGCCGCTTCTTTAAATTGCTGATGATGACTTTATTCGTTGACTCAGCTTGACCATTAACCATAGGGTGGTATGGCATTGAAGTGATCCGTTTGATTTGCCAGCTTTCAAAGAATTATGTGATTTGCGAGCCTATGAATTGTGGTCCATTATCACACACGATGTCCTTCGGTATCCCAAAGCGGCATATTATGTTTCGCCATAAGAAGCTTTTAAATTCCTTTTCTCGAACCTGTTTTACTCTACCCATTTTGTAAAATAGTCGGTTAGCACGAGTAAAAACCGTACATGTCCTTTAGCTGTGGGAAGAGGTCCCACTATGTCCATACCCCATTTCATGAAGGGCCATGGGGATATTATTGGATGTAATACTTCCGCTAGTCGATGCATGTTATTGGCAAACCTTTGGCATCTGTCGCATTTGGATACGAGGTTCTCGGCCTCTTCTTCCATCTTAGGCCAATAATATCCAACTCTGATTAGGGTTTTTACTAAGGATCTCGCCCCTGAGTGATTTCCACAGTGTCCTTCATGGACTTATTTCATCACAAACTCCGTTTGATTAGGTCCGAGGCATTTTGCTAAGGTCCCTCCGAACATCTTACAATATAATGAATTAGGAATGAGGCAGTACCGGGCAGCTTTGCGGTGAAGCGCTTGAGCTGTTTTCTTGTCTTCAGGACGATGCCGTTCTGCAAAAAAATTAAGATTTCGTTTCTCCAATCCCGGGTCAAATTGTTGAAAGTTACCTCATTTCTGTCTTGGTCGATTGCTGAATGGAATAGATGGACGACAATTGCATTGTCTTTGTTTGTTACTTCCGTGACTGCTGCGAGGCTAGCTAATGCATCTGCTTTTGCATTTTCCTTTCTAGGTATTTGTATTACCTTCCATGTTTTGAATTTTCTCACGAGCTCTCGTGCCTTTTCCAGATATTGTTGCATCCGAGTCTCTCGAGTGATGTAAGTCCCCTGCATCTGATTTACTACCAGTTGGGAGTCGCTTTTGATTACGATTTGCTCGATTGACAGTTCTCGTGCGAGTTCTAGTCCTGCAATGACAACTTCATACTCTACTTCATTGTTAGTTATAGGATAACATTCGATAGCCTGTCGTGTCTTTTCACCCGTGGGTGATATTAAGACTATGCCTAAGCCGACACCTTTTATACTGGAAGAACCATCGGTAAAAGGTGTTCATAGACCCGGATTAACATTGTTGAAGAGTTTTAACTCTTTTTCCACTTCAGGGACAATGCTACTACTAAAGTCAGCGACAAAATCAGCTAAGATTTGAGACTTGATTGCAGTCCTAGGCCGATATATATTTCATCCTCACTTAATTCTATGGTCCACTTGGCTAATCATCCTGATAGTTCTTGTTTATATAGTATGTTTCTTAATGTATACGAGGTCACAACTGTGATTGGATGATATTGAAAGTATGGCCTTAATTTTCTAGATGCCATGATTAGAGCTAAGGCTAACTTTTCTAGATGTGGATATCTAGTTTCAACATCCAGTAATGTCTTGCTTACATAATAACTAGGAGATTGTTTACTTTTATTCTCCCTTACAAATACTGCACTTACATCAATTTCTGAGACAACATGGTAGACGTATAGCCGCTCCCCCTCCTTCGGCTTTGACAACAACAGAGGTTTTGATAGGTAAGCCTTTAGGTCTTTGAGAGCCTGTTGACATTCTTCAGTCCATTCGAACCGGTTTTGCTTTTTGAGAACTGCAAAGAATTTTAAACTTTTCTCGGAAGATCTGGAAATAAATCTTCCTAAGGCTGCAATTCTTCCCGTTTGCCTTTGAACTTCTTTTTTGTTTATAAGTACATCAAGTATTTCTTCTATAGCTTTAGTTTGATCAGGATTTACCTCTATTCCCCTGTTTGATTCAAGGAAACCCAAGAATTTACCCCATTCTACGCCAAAAGTGCATTTTTCTAGATTCAGCTTCATATTATACCTGCGTAAAATGTCAAAGGTAATAGAGAGGTGCTGGAAATGGTTTTCCGCCCGTGTTGATTTTACCAGCATGTCATCAATGTAAACTTCCATTGTTTTTCCTAGATGTTCCTGGAACATCTTGGTCACTAGCCTTTGATATGTGGCTCCAGCATTTTTTAAGCCAAAAGGCATGACTTTATAACAATAAGTCCCCCTGTTTGTAATAAAGGAGGTTTTTTCCTCGTATGAGGGATCCATTTTAATCTGATTATAACCAGAATACGCATCTAGNAAGAGGTTTTTTGCTCGTCTGAGGGATCCATTTTAATCTGATTATAACCAGAATTTGCATCTAGAAAGGTTAACAATTCATGACCTGCGGTGTCATCAATCATTTGATCTATATGTGGTAACGGTAATGAATCTTTGGGCATGCTTTATTTAAGTCAGTATAATCTACGCATACTCCCCATTTGCCATTCTTTTTAGGTACTACCACAGTGTTAGCTATCCAGTTAGGGTACGTTACCTCTCGTATCGAACCTATTTTCAAGAGTTTCTATACCTCTTCGTCAATCAGTTGGTTCTTGAATGATCCTTGCTTTCTTTTCTTCCACTTAACAGGTACGAAGGATGGATCTTCATTTAGTTTATGAGTCATCACTTCTAATGGGATACCTGTCATATCTGAGTGGGACCACGCAAAGCAATCTGCGTTAGCCTTTAAATAATCAATTAACGTACCTCTTCGACTAGGGCTCAGCCTCGTGCATATATACACTTTTTGTTTAGGTTTTTGTTCAAACAATGGAACATATTCGAGCTCTTCCGTATTTTTTTTGATGTGCTCGTCTTATTACGGTTCATCAATGTCGTTCGGTATGGAATCTACATCCGTGTGGTCCAATACATCTTCTGTGATGACTTGATTCACCTTCCCGTGAGTATCTTCTTTTGTACCTGTTTCAGCAATAATACCTTCTGTACCTATTTGGGTGGTGTTACCTGCTTGGGAGATTCCCTTATATTTTGATTCTTCCACCTCTACTTTTTTGTTATAGTGTACCACGAAATTTATATTTCTTGCGGTTTGGTGATCGCCTCTAATTTGCTGAATCCACCATTCGGAAGGGAATTTAATTATCTGATGCAAGGTGGATGGTATTGCTTTCATGTCGTGGATCCATGGCCTTCCCATGATTACGTTATAATCCATGTCAGTATCGATGACTTAGAACCTGGTATTTTTGATTACTCCATCAGCATAAGTGCTAAGTTCAATTTCCCCTTTTGTTATAACCGTAGAGTTATCAAACCCCGATATGGATCGTGCCTTTGGGATTACTTGATTCCCCAATAGCATTTCTTCCACGACTCTTAGCAAAATGATATTGACTGAACTACCTGGATTAATCAACACTCTTTTTACGTTAGTGTCATGAATAAGTAAATATATTACCAGAGCATCGTTGTGAGGAAGCATTAATCCGTCGATATCTGCATCATCGAAGGTTATATCTCTTGCTTCTAGATTTTCACGAACCCGCTTTCCGTGTGTAATTGTGAACTTCGTGGCCACTTTGCATACCACTCTGTTTACTTCTTCACCTCCGTGTATCACATTGATGGTTCATTTTAGAGATGGAGGTTTTGGGGGCTCCTGCCTCTTCTTCATGTATGCCTGTTTACCTTTTTTACTAAACAATTTTGTTAAATAGCCCTGTTTCAATAATTGTTCTACCTCACCTTGCAAAAATCTGCAATCTGCAATTCTGTGTCCATGATCATTATGGAATTCACACCATAAATCTGGGTTCCTCTTATTCGGGTTTGAACTCATTTCTTTGGGCCATCGGACCTTATCACCCATATTTCTTAATACTGAAATTAGTTCGGAGGTAGTTACATTCAAGGTGTGATCCCCAATTCGTGCATTACCTCTAGGTCGTTCATCTCGATCCTTTCTGGATCTAGATGAGGACGAGCACGCATCTCTGCTTGGTGGTCTATAATCTGACATGGTGTTTTTGAACATGGGACGAGTTTCACGTCCCCATGGTCCCAAGTAAGGATCGTACCTGTTTTTACCTGATCTCCTGTTTGATTCGGAACGTCTGGATCTGGTATGAACTTCATCATTCGAACGAGCAATAGTATCTTCTTTTATTCAAAGTTTAGTACTGTACCTGTTATAGACATCATTCCATGCCGTAGCTGGGAATTCTCTCGAGCTTTCCTTGAGTCTTCTCGTGGTTTCAGAACTTTTGTCATTTAAGTTGCTTGCAAATGCCATGGCTGCCCAATTATCAGGCACCCTTGGTAGTAGCATTCTTTCTCGTTGAAACCCGTCTACAAATTCACGAAGTAGTTCCGTGTCTCCTTGTTTTATTTGAAAGATGTCCTCCATCCTTTTCTCGACTTTTTGCGCACCGGAGTGTGACTTTATGAAAGAATCTACAAGCTCAGCAAAAGAATCAATAGAGTTTTCAGGGAGAAGAGAATGCCAGGTTAGCGCCCCTTTGGTAAGTGTTTCTCCAAACGTTTTAACTAGGATCGACTCAATTTCTTGTTTTGTTAAGTCGTTGTCCTTCACTCCGGCGGTAAAAGTAGTCACATGGTCGCGTGGGTCGGTTGTACCGTCATACTTAGGAATGTCAGGCATTTCAAAATTCTTGGGAATAGGTACAGGTGCTGCGCTTGGTTTCCAAGGTTGTTGAGAATATCTATTAACGTCAATGCCTTTGATAACATGTGGTACTCCAGGAATTTGTTCGATTTGATCATTTTGTTCCTTCACCTGTTTCTGCAAAGTTAGTAATAAAGTCTGTAATTCAGAGTTATTATACATACCTGGTCTCGCTTTGAGAGATGCATTAGGAGTATCTCCCTTTCCTGAGTTTGCCAACCCAGACTGAGGATTTTCCACGGTGATGGTATTGTTGGGGGTTGGTGTCAGTGGTGCAGGTGACACTGCTGGTAATCCCCTTACAAATTCTTGCAAAGCCTGGCTCACATACTCTGCAATCATTTACTTTACTCGATCTTGTTCTACCGTTTTATCATTATTATCGTTGTTGTTATTGGATCTTTCTGGGGATTGTTCCCTTGAAACACATGGGGTTCCTGAAGGTGATGGAACTGGGTTTCCATTCCTTTGCTGGTTGTTGTCGTTGGAGTTCGACATAGTTAAGAGGATATCGCTTGAAAAGCACATAAAGATTATCAGATTCCCGATAACGGAACCAATTTGTTTAACCAAAGAATTAGATCCTTTGACCAAAGCTATTTTTAGGATGAACAAGGGTTTCTGATAACCAAGGCAAGACTGATTATTGTAAGTAATTAAACAAAGAAAAATCGATGAGATGCACGAAAAGTAAAGTGTATTGCAATAGTAGTTCGGATGCCCCCTTACAGGTTATATTTTACTCCCTTATATGGGGAATTCCTAATATAACATCCGTTTAACCAAAGAAATAGATCTTTTGACCAAAGCTATTTTTAGGATGAACACGGGTTTCTGATAACCAAGGCAGGACTGATTATTGTAAGTAATTAAGAAAAAATCAATGAGATGCACGAAAAGTAAAGTGTATTTCAATAGTAGTTCGGATGTTTTACAAGTTATATTGTACTCCCTTATATAGGGAATTTCTTAATATAACGTCTGCCTTTTCAGTGATTGATCATTAATGACTAACTATGACATTAGTGTAACGTTACAATGAGTAACCGTAACTGTTGCGTGAATGTTGTGTAACGTGTGGATCACTAATTGAAGATCTCTAAATCTGCCCATTGTTCCGCCCAGATACATTTTAAATTTGTCTCTTCATATTCTCAATTAGGTTGAGGCTTCCGTAGCTAATTAACCCGTGGGCGTGATTTTCCATGCCTCTTTGCCTCATACCTCCTCATAGAGTCCCATCCAGCTGTCGTGTCTTCATTGCTCCACGTAGACTGTTGAGTCATCAAGATTTATTACACGTGTGAAGCTCTTTTTTACCAATACAGATAGTCCCCCCACTTACCATATATTTATCGATCAATATTTGGTAAGTGGATACTCATTTATGGCGGGAATATTTTGCCGCCGCTTCACTCGAATCATTGCATCTTTTTCTGTACGTAAGCGTCGCTTGTCACTTCCATTTAATGCTTATGCCATGTGGCATTTACGGGTTGGTTATACAATTGTTCAGCGCCTTTTAGGGCTTTTTTGCGCCTGCATCAGTCACGAAGTGACATCTTTAATTATGGCTTTCACATCATTGTTTTTCCCCATTTTTGACGGTTATCTTCGAGTATACATACCCCCTTTTCTTTTCTTTCACGAAAAACTTCTAACTTTCAAGCTTGTAAAGAACTTTTTCCTTGTATTTGTAGATATGTCTTCTTCAAACCAATCTAAGAGAGTCATAGATGTAGATGATTTGACTCCCTCTTCTGCTCCAACACGGAGTAGGAGAGGCGGCAGGTTGAGGAGTTTAGGTTCTACTCCTTCAAGGGGTTCTTCCTCTTCTCAAGTTACTTCTCCTCCTTCTTCTAGGTCTTTAACTTCTCCGAGGGCTAGGGCTTCTAGATCTTCGTCCAAAGGTAGAGAATGTCACGAAACTTTGCGCGAACCGAGGGTCGATGAAATAGTACCTGCAGAGTTCACCTTTGCTAGGGATAGTCAGGCCCTTAGAGATCAGGTTTCTTCATTATCATCTCTTGATAGTGTTGACAAGTACCCTACCCAACTCATTGAAGGTTCAATTCCTCTTATATGCAGGAACTGTCATTGGAGTTCCAATTTTCCTGTAATCGTTCCAAATAGTAATCAAAGAATAACGTCTTACAAGACAAGGCATTCTTTTGTTTATACCTATCCTTTTACATTAGGGTTTAAGCCTCCCATCGACCAAGTAATCATCGAGTTCTATCGATTTTTCAAAATTTGCTTGGGACAAGTCGGTCCTCTTGTATTGCGAGTCGTTGCATGTCTTAGATACTTGGCTACCTTAGCTTCAATCCTTTTTACCTTTCATCATATTATTCACCTCTATTCCCCAATGTTTTTCCATCAGGAAATTTTTACCCTAACTGCTAGGAGTAAAAATGTGTTAGTGACTTTTGAAGTTGATAAGGATCGAGGGTAGTTTCTTTGGTATGTTGCTGTTCCTACTGCTGGTTTAGTAGGTGAAGAGAATCTTCCCTTCCATGAGAAGTGGAATCTTGCACGTGAGTACATTTTTGCCCAGATTCCTTGCTTTTTTGCTTTAGATATCTTATCAATACTGTAGTTGTTTCTTCTTTTTGCAGCAATCATGGGAATCGTCGAAAATGTCTCCGATTTCAGAGATTGGGTAGAAAAGTTTTTGTTAATCTCTCCATTAGAAGAACGTTCATGGAAGTACCTCTCTGTGAGGTTTGGTTGGAGAGTCAAGACTGATGGTAAGTGAAGTTTTTGTTTGTACTTGTTTATTCCTTTGAGCATTATTTAACCCTTTCCTTTTGACATGGTTTCCTGCTCGTGGAGTTTCTGCATCCGTGTCTATTCCCAAGTTATCCCTGGCTCAAGTCCAGGAGATCATTTCAGGCTCTTCTTCTTCAAAGAGAAAAGCAGGTGGCTCAAGGGCCTCGGGAGAAGAGGAGGAAGAGGAGGAAGAGGAGGGCACTTTGGTCCATAGGTCACGCAGAAGGAAGGTGGTCTCAGACGACGAGTCTACACCTGTCATTGTGCCTTCCGTGCCTGAAGTTGGACTTTCTACCTCTGAGGATGCTACTCCCTCTCCCGTGCGTGAATCTGTTGACCATTTGTTCCGTGAAGGCTTTGGTCCTGTTGCTGATGAAGCTCTCTTGGTTGTTTTCTCTCCATCTCTTAGAGAACTCCCTTCAACTGTTCCAGTTATTTATCCTACTTCTGTGGCTATTCCTAGTCCTGTCGTTTCTCCCTCTCCTGTGGATTTTTTGGCCCCTCAAACTTCCTCGCCCGTGGCTGCTGCATCTCTACCTGCTTCCGTGCCTTCTGTTACAGAAGTAGGGTCTTCCAGCAGGAAGATGAGGCAGGTGATGATAGAAGTCCCAGCAGAGGGTAGTCTCTTTAAAAAGTCTGGCCAACCTGATGTGTGGTTGAAACCGTTGATAGGCCCGACAGAGAGAGCTAAGTTGGACAGCCACAGTTCTCTTATATGGGCTAATAAAATCGTGCATACTTCTTTAAAGGTAAAATGCATTTTCTTGTGTTCATTCTTGTACATGTATTTACCATATCTAATTGGTTTTCTTTTGTAGATCAATATTATAAGCACAGATCTTATGAAGAGGGTTTCTAATACGGAGCAGGAAATGAATGAATGGCGCGCAGAAGCAGATAACTAGAAGGAGCAGTATGAAAGCTTAAGGCTCGACATGGAGGATGTTGAATAAGAAAAATGTACCTTGGAGCAGCAAGTGAGGGTCATGACAGAAGAGTTGGATGTGGAGAAGGCATCCTCTGATCAGGCAGACAAGGATAAGAGCGTCCTAGAGTCCTCATTCACAGAGCAGCTGTCTCGTGCCTCTGAATAGGTCAGGAGCTTGAAGGCCTTACTAGACCAAAAGGAGGAATATTCGGGCGAACTAGTGCAATATCTTACTCAGACCTAAGAGGATCTTCGTAACTCTTTGGAGAAATTTCAATTCCTTGAAAGGTCTTTCGCTCCTTTAAGGGCCTCTAATGATGCTGCCGTGACTAAGAGGGATGAACTAAAAGCTGAAGTTATGCTTTGGGATAAGGATTACGAAGCTCTTGAAGACAGGGCAATTGTCGATGTTAGTTGGGCGTATATGAACTCTCGCCTCAACACATTGACTGAAATGAGCCGAGAGGGTTTTGACCTTAATGCTGAAATTGCAAAAATCAAGGAGTCCATTGAGAAGACTCAACAAGGTCAGAATCTCTCTTCACCTGAAGATGAGGCTCTTGTTGCTCAAGTCTCTTCGTCCCAAGCCACTCCTGCTCCTTCTTCCAGTGAAGTCAACCCCCTTCCTGATGAAGTTTAAGAAGTTGGTTCCTCCTTTTTTTTCTTTGTCTCAATTGGTGGTTACCCCCAGTCCCATCGGGGGTAAATTTGGATCTCTTTAAAGTCCCCAAATGACAACTTAGGGGCACCTCAATGTATAAAAAACTCTATACGGCTAAGTATAAGTTAATACTTAACCGTTTTAATATATTAATGCAAGTATGACTTTTGTTTTCCGTTGAGTTTCTGTTTCACTCTTTAAGTCTTTTGCATGCTTTATTTTTCGACGTATTAGTTTTAATTCTGAGTTTTGCATATAGAATACTTTAGATTACTCGTACCTTTTTGTAATAGGCATGGTGTCATATTAAATGTGTGCCTTTTTGTAGTAGGCATAATTTATGGAAGAGGGCCCTTTTTTAATCGACACTTAATGAAGAAGATGTCTCAACTTCATAAAGGTGTAATAATGCAATAGAGTGATAGGAATTTTTCACATGCTTAAGAATGTTTCTGAGGAAAGTTTTTTTATTTGAACTTTCACAACATTTTACGTGTGTTTGATTATCGTCTAAAACTCATGTTGCAACTGTTTTCTTTTAACAGATTTGATATACACTTGTATTTCATAACTGTTTTTCGTATGTAACGGTTTTTTCGAGTTAATACAAGAGAGCAACTGTTTTTCGTTCGTAACAGTTTTTATTCAAGTTGGGGTTTTCACCCGTAACTGTTTTTGTTTGATAACAGTTTTCAATAAGCATGAGGGAAATGCCCTTACATCCGTAACTGTTTTATTTGATAATAGTTATATGGGTACAAAGATTTCGTAACTGTTTTTAGTTACAACAGCCCTTCTTTTGAATAAGTACAAAGATGCGCATTTCTTCCTCGTAGCTAACATTTTTCCTTTTAACCTGAACATGTCCAAATTTTTTTTGGATTAGTCTTTATGTTTGAGTCTTTGGCTCTTTCGATTTTGCTCGTATCACTTGACTTGTTGGGTAGATGGATCTTCAGGCTTCGAGCTTTGCCTTCCATACTGTATAGTCCCCTAAGTGTTTGAGCTTTGAAGAATGAAATCTCGAGCACTTGACCATTGCTTCCTTGTGGTCCTTTTCCTGAAAAGGAAAAACATACGGGACTCGAAGGTATATAATTTTTAGATGATGACTGCTTAACCCTTTAAAACGTCCATCAAAAAGTGTAAGCCTAGACCGGGAGTTTAGTTACTTCCTCGTGTCTTTGCAGGTTTAATATCATCATTTGATGACGGGTTAGCTTTATGCCTATCATCTAAAAAAGGTTAGTAAAATTTTAAATGTTTAAAATAAAATCGAACGTGTGATACCTGACCGGGGGTACTTCTTTTTCTTAGAAGTAGTACTTCTTCAAGTGGATGGCATTCCAACTTGTTGGTAGGATTATGCCGTCCATAGTTTCCAGCTCGTAGGTGCCCTTCCTAGCTATGCCTCAGACTTTGTATGGTCCTTCCCAGTTTGGACTTAGCTTTCCTGTGCCTGCTTCTTTCGTTGATTGAAAGACTTTTTTGAGGACGAAGTCCCCAATCTTGAAGTACCTGAGATGAGCTTTACGGTTGTAATAACGCTCTATGATTTGTTTTTGAGCTGTCATCCGTATTAGTGCTGCTTCTCTCCGTGGTTTGAGCAGGTCCAGATTGGTCCTCAATTCGTCGTCATTTGCTTCCTCCGTGGTTGTTGTAAACCTTATGCTTGGTTCGCCAATCTCCACAGGTATTAAGGCTTCTAAGCCATAGACAAGTGCGAACGGAGTTTCTCCCGTGGCTGTTTTTGAAGTTGTTCTGTATGCCCATAGTACAACTGGTAACTCATCAGGCCAGTTTCCTTTGGCTTTATATAGCCGCTTCTGTAGATTGTTGATGATTATTTTATTCGTTGACTCAGCTTGACCATTAGCCACAGGGTGGTATGGCGTTGAAGTGATCCGTTTGATTTGCCAGCTTTCGAAGAATTCTGTGATTTGCGAGCCTATGAATTGTGGGACATTATCACACACGATCTCCTTTGGTATCTCAAAGAGGCATATTATGTTTCGCCATAGGAAACTTTTAACTTCTTTTTCTCGCACCTGTTTAAACGCTTCTGCCTCTACTCATTTTGTAAAATAGTCGGTTAGCACGAGCAGAAACTGTACCTGTCCTTTAGCTGTGGGAAGATGTCTCACTATGTCCATACCCCATTTCATGAAGACCCATGGGGATATTATTTGATGCAATAATTCCGCTGGTCGATACATGTTATTGGCAAACGTTTAGCATCTGTCACATTTGGATACAAAGTTCTCTGCCTCTTCTTCCATCTTAGGCCAATAGTATCTAGCTCTGGTTAGGATTTTTACTAAGGATCTCGCCCCTGAGTGATTTTCACAGTGTCCTTCATGGACTGCTTTCATCACAAACTCAGTTTGGTTAGGTCCGAGGCATTTTGCTAGGGGCCCTCTGAACATCTTGTGATATAACGAGTTGCGAATGAGGCAGTACCGTGCAGATTTGCGGCGAAGTGCTTGAGCTGTTTTCTTGTCTTCAAGTACGGTGCCATTCTGCAAAAAAATTAGGATTTCGTTTCTCCAATCCCAGGTTAAATTGTTGAAAGTTACCTCATTTCTATCCTGGTCGATCGCTGAATGGAATAGATGAACGACAATTGCATTGTCTTTGTTAGTTACTTTCGTGCCTGCTGCGAGGTTAGCTAATGCATCTGCTTCTGCATTTTCCTCTCTAGGTATTTGTACTACCTTCCATGTTTTGAATTGTCTCACGAGCTCTCGTGCCTTTTCCAGATATTGTTGCATCCGAGTCTCTCGAGCGATGTAAGTCCCCTGCATCTGATTTTCTACCAGTTGAGAGTCGCTTTTGATTATGATTTGTCGATTGAAAGCTCTCTTGTGAGTTCTATTCCTGCAATAACAGCTTCGTACTCTGCTTCATTATTAGTTATAGGATAACATTTGATAGCCTGTCGTGTCTTTTCACCCGTGGGTAATATTAAGACTATGCCTAAGCCGGCACCTTTTATATTGGAAGAACCATCGGTAAAAGGGGTTCATAGACCCGGATTAACACTGTTGAAGAGTTTTAACTCTTTTTCCACTTCAGGGACAATGCTACTACTAAAGTCAGCGACAAAATCAGCTAAGATTTGAGACTTGATTGCAGTCCTAGGCCGATATATATTTCATCCTCACTTAATTCTATGGTCCACTTGGCTAATCATCCTGATAGTTCTTGTTTATATAGTATGTTTCTTAATGTATACGAGGTCACAACTGTGATTGGATGATATTGAAAGTATGGCCTTAATTTTCTAGATGCCATGATTAGAGCTAAGGCTAACTTTTCTAGATGTGGATATCTAGTTTCAACATCCAGTAATGTCTTGCTTACATAATAACTAGGAGATTGTTTACTTTTATTCTCCCTTACAAATAATGCACTTACAGCAATTTCCGAGACAACATGGTAGACGTATAGCCGCTCCCCCTCCTTCGGCTTTGACAAGAACAGAGGTTTTGATAGGTAAGCCTTTAGGTCTTTGAGAGCCTGTTGACATTCTTCAGTCCATTCGAACCGGTTTTGCTTTTTGAGAACTGCAAAGAATTTTAAACTTTTCTCGGAAGATCTGGAAATAAATCTTCCTAAGGCTGCAATTCTTCCCGTTAGCCTTTGAACTTCTTTTTTATTTATAAGTACATTAGGTATTCCTTCTATAGCCTTAATTTGATAAGGATTTACCTCTATTCCCCTGTTTGATACAAAGAAACCCAAGAATTTACCTGATTCCACGCCAAAAACGTATTTTTCTGGATTAAGCTTCATATTATACATGCGTAAAATGTCAAAGGTAATAGAGAGGTGCTGGAAATGGTTTTTCGCCCGTGTTGATTTTACCAGCATGTCATCAATCTAAACTTCCATTGTTTTTCCTAGATATTCCTGGAACATCTTGGTCACAAGCCTTTGATATGTGGCTCCAATATTTTTTAAGCCAAAAGATGACTTTATAACAACAAGTCCCCCTGCTTGTAATAAAGGAGGTTTTTTCCTCGTTTGAGGGATCCATTTTAATCTGGTTATAACCAGAATACGCGTCTAGAAATCTTAACAATTCATGACCTGCGGTGGCATCATTCATTTGATCTATATGTAGTAATGGGAATGAATATTTGGGGCATACTTTATTTAAGTCAGTATAATCTACGCATACTCTCCATTTTCCATTCTTTTTAGGTACTACCACAATGTTATCTAGCCAGTTAGGGTACGTTACCTCTCGTATTGAACCAATCTTTAGGAGTTTCCGTACCTCTTCGTCAATCACTTGGTTCGTGAATGGTCCTTGCTTTCTTTTCTTCTGTTTAATAGGTACGAATGATGGATCTTCATTTAGTTTATGAGTCATCACCTCTAGTGGGATACCTGTCATATCTGAATGGGACCACGCAAAGCAATCTGCGTTAGCCTTTAAATTATTAATTAACTTACCTCTTCGACCGGGACTTAGCCTCGTGCCTATGTACACTTTCTGTTCAGGCTTTCGTTCAGACAATGGAACAGTTTCGAGCTCTTCCGTAGTTTTTTTGATGTGCTCATTTTCCTCCCATTCATGAATGACGTCCGGTCTGAAGCTACATCCGTGTGGTCCAATGCCTCTTCCGTGGTGACTTTATTCACTTTCTCGTAAGTATTTTTTTCGTACCTGTTTCGGCAGTAATACCTTTCGTCCCTATTTGCGTAGTAATTTCTTCCATGCCTGTTTGGGGGATGTCACCTGCTTGGGAGACTTCCTTATCCCTTGATTCCTTCACCTCTACTTTTTTGTTGTAGTGTACCAAGGAATTTATATTTCTCGCGGTTTGCTGATCACCTCTAATTTGCTGAATCCCCCATTCAGAGGGGAATTTAATTACCTGATGTAAGGTGGAGGGTATTGCTTTCATGTCATGGATCCATGGCCTTCCCACAATTATGTTATAAGCCATGTCAGTATCGATGACTTGGAACCTAGTACTTTTGATCACTCCCTCAACATAAGTGCTAAGTTCAATTTCTCCTTTTGTTATAATCGTAGAGTTACCAAACCTTGATATGGCTCGTGCCCTTGGGATTACTTGATTCCTTAATAGCATTTCTTCCACGACTCTTAGAAAAATGATATTGACTGAACTACCTGGATCAATCAACACTCTTTTTACGTTAGTGTCATGAATAAGTAAAGATATTACCAGAGCATCGTTGTGAGGAAGAATTAATCCGCCGATATCTGCATCATCGAATGTTACATCGTCTACTTCCAGATTTTCACGAACCCATTTTCTGTGTGTAATTGTGAACTTCATGGTCGTTTTGCAGACCACTCCGTTTACTTCTTCACCTTCGTGTATCACGTTGACGATTCGTTTTGGAGATGGAGGTTTTTGGGGCTCCTACCTATTCTTCATGTATGCCTGTTTACCTTTTTCACTGAACAATTCTATCAAATAGCCCTATTTCAATAATTGTTCTACCTCACCTTGCAAAACTCTGCAATCTGCAGTTCTATGTCCATGATAATTATGGAATTCACACCAGAGATCTGGGTTCCTCTTATTCGGATTCGACCTCATCTCTTTGGGCCATCGAACTTTATCACCCAAATTTCTTAACACTGAAATTAGTTCGGAGGTACTTACATTAAAGGTATGATCCCCAATTCGCGCATTACCTCTAGGTCGTTGATCTTGATCCCTTCTGGATCTAGATGAGGCCAACCCCGCATCTCTGCTTGGTGGTCCATAATCTAACCTGGTGTTTTCAAACCTGGGACGAGTTTCACGTCCCGATGGTCCCAAGTAAGGATCGTACATGTTTTTACCTGATCTCCTATCTGATTCTGAACGTCTGGATCTGGTATAATCTTCCTCTTTTGGACGAGAAATGGTATCTTATTCTATTCGAAGTTTAGTACTATACCTGTTGTAAACATCGTTCCATGTTGTAGCAGGGAATTCTCTCAAGCTTTCCTTGAGTCTTCTCGTGGTTTCTGAGCTTTTGTCGTTTAGATTACTTGCGAATGCCATGTATGCCAAATTATCAGGCATCCTTGGTAGTTGCATTCTTTCTCGTTGAAACCTATCTACAAATTCACGAAGTAGTTCCATGTCTCCTTGTTTTATTTTAAATATGTCATCCATCCTTTTCTCGACTTTTTGCGCACCGGAGTGTGCCTTTATGAAAGAATCTGCAAGCTCAGCAAAAGAATCAATAGAATTTTAAGGGAGAAGAGAATACCAGGTTAGCGCCCTTTTGGTAAGTGTTTCTCCAAATTTTTTAACTAGGACCGACTCAATTTCTTGTTTTGTTAAGTCGTTGCCCTTCACTCCGGTGGTAAAAGCAGTTATATGGTCGCATGGGTCAGTTGTCCCATCATATTTAGGTACGTCAGGCATTTTAAACTTCTTTGGAATGGGTACGGATGCTGCGCTTGGTTTCCAAGGTTGTTGAGAATATCTATCAACGTCAATGCCTTTGATAACAGGTGGTACTCCAGGAATTTGTTCGATTCGATCATTTTGTTCCTTCACCTATTTCTGCAAAGTTAGTAATAAAGTCTGTAATTCAGAGTTATTAGACATACCTAGTCTCGCTTCGAGAGATTCATTAGGAGTATCTCCCCTTCCTGAGTTTGCCAACCCAGACTGAGGATTTTCCATGGTGATGGTATTGTTGGGGGGTGGTGTCAGTGGTGCAGGTGACGCTGCTGGTAATCCCCTCGCAAATTCTTGCAAAGCCTGGCTCACGTATTCTGCAATCATTTGCTTTACCCAATCTTGTTCTACCATTTGATCATTATTATTGTTGTTGTTATTGGATCTTTCTGGGGATTGTTCCCTTGAACCACGTGGGGTTCCTGAAGGTGATGGAACTGGGGTTCCAGTCCTTTGCTGGTTTTTGTCATTGGAGTTCGACATAGTTCAGAGGATATCGCTTGAAACGCAAACAAAGATTATCAGATTCCCGGTAACGGAACCAATTTGTTTAACCAAAGAATTAGATCCTTTGACCAAAGCTATTTTTAGGATGAACACGGGTTTCTGATAACTAAGGAAAGACTGATTATTGTAAGTAATTAAACAAAGAAAAATCGATGAGATGCACGAAAAGTAAAGTGTATTGCAATAGTAGTTCGGATGCCCCCTTACAAGTTATATTTTACTCCCTTATATAGGGAATTTCCTAATATAACTTCTGTTTAACCAAAGAATTAGATCTTTTGACCAAAGCTATTTTTAGGATGAATACAGGTTTCTGATAACCAAGGCAGGACTGATTATTGTAAGTAATTAAGAAAAGATCAATGAGATGCACGAAAAGTAGTGTATTGCAATAGTAGTTCGGATGTCCCTTTACAGGTTATATTTTACTCCCTCATATAGGGAATTTCCTAATATAACGTCTGCCTTTTTCAGTGATTGAGCATTAATGACTAATTATGACATTAATGTAACGTTACAATGAGTAACTGTAACTGTTGCGTGAATGTTGTGTAACATGCGGATCACTAATTGAAGATCTCTGAATCTGCCCTTTGTTCCGCCCAAATACATTTTGACCGTGTCTCTTCATCTTCTCAATTAGGTTGAGGCTTCCGTAGCTAATTAACCAGTGGGTGTGATTTACTGTGCCTCTTTGCCTCATACCTCTTCATAGAGTCCCATCCAGCTGTCGTGTCTTCATTGCTCCACGTAGGTTGCTGAGTCATCAAGATTTATTACACGTGTGAAACTCTTTTTTACCAATACATCATCTTCCCTTTTCAGTGATTGAGCATTAATGACTAATTATGACATTAATGTGACGTTACAATGAGTAACCGTAACTGTTGCGTGAATGTTGTGTAACGTGTGGATCACTAACTGAAGATATCTGATCTGCCCTTTGTTCCGGCCAGATACATTTTGACCATGTCTCTTTATCTTCTCAATCAGGTTGAGACTTCCGTAGCTAATTAACCCGTGGGTGTGATTTTCCGTGCCTCTTTGCCTTATACCTCTTCATAGAGTCCCGTCTAGATGTCGTGTCTTCATTGCTCCACGTAGACTGCTGAGTTATCAAGATTTATCACACTTGTGAAGCTCTTTCTTACCAATACATTATTGGCTGAGCAGTTCATACTGGGTGAGACGAGATTATCGGATCAGGGATCAGTGTGATAAGGTTATGTGAAGTGTATATTAAAGAACAAATACCATTATTTAGGTTCATAATGAGGTGATGATTCTAGTCAATATGAGATATTCAATGATTTGTTAACTCTGCAGCTGGGTATGAGTTTCTACATATCTCCTCCGTTGTGGTGGTATCGTCAGCATCGTAGCAGGATGTATGTATATATATATCATGAGGTGCATTGGGAGCATCAGATTCGCAAAATTTTGGCTATTAAGGTTCAGGGAGCGTCATTGTGGTTAGATGATGAATTTTGCAGTGCATGGTGCTAATTCAGCAAAGGTATGCAGTCATATTCTGGTATATCGTGTGGTAGTTGATACGGTGTTTATATAATGGAACTAGGCCTGGCAGAGAAACTTCAAGTGTAGAACTAGATTTTGAGCTTAGTATATGGATAAAAGAAGAAATCTTCATATTTAATCAAGCTAATGTACTCGAACGGGATGTGATAGCACGGGCAGGTGCTTGAAATGTTAAACAGTGATTTCAGATAACTCCAGCGCAGTTCTTGGCACATTTGAGGACGAACGTCTGTTTAAGTGGGGAAGAATGAAACGACCCAGCCGGTCGTTTGGAGCTCTAGCGCGTCGTTCAGTAGTTTGGGGTCATGAGCAGCTCCGTTTAAGGTATTATGACTTGTAGGCATGGTCGGAACTGAATTTCGGGAAGCTTAGAGTTGATTTGGAAAGAAAATTTTTATTTCAGAAGCCTTGAGTTGGAGAAATGGACTAAGATTGGAATATTGAGTAAACGACCTCCGAATCAGGATTTGAAGGTTCCTGCAGGTTCGTATGATGATTTCAGACTTAGGAGTATGTCCGGATCGGGTTTTGGATTAACCGAGAGTGTTTCAGCGTATATTGTGGAAGTCAACATTTTTGAAGGAATTTCCTAAGTTTGGCTTGAAGCGCATTTCAGTGATGTTGATGTCCGTTTGGGATACCGAGTCTGGGAATAGCTCCGTATGGTGATTCTGGAGTTGGGAGCGCGATCGGAAGTGAATTCGGATGTCCGGAGGTCATTTTGAAGTCATTTGGCTAAAGATAGAAATTTGAAGGTTTTGAAGAAAACTGACCAGAAGTGGAAATTTTGATATCGGGGTCGGAATGCGATTTCGGAAGTTGGAGCAGGTCCGTAATGTCGAATATGACTTGAGTAATAAATTTGGGGTCAATCAGACGTGATTTGATAGGTTTCGGCATCAGATGTTGAGTTGGAAATTTCTAAGTTCATAAAGTTGGGATTTGGGTGCAATTCGTGGTTTCGATGTTGTTTTATGTGATTTGAGGCCTCGAGCAAGTCCGCATTATGTTTTGGAACAGGTTGGTATAATTGGACGGGGGTCCGGGGGCCTTAGGTGGATTTTGGGTGATTAACAGAGCAATATTTGAAGTTGAAGAAGGCTGGAATTGTTGTCATCTGGTGTGACCACACCTGCGGGGCTTGGGCCGCAAGAACGGAGCCGCAGGCGCGGCTGTGGCGCCGCAGGTGCGAAGAAGTGGTGGTCTGGCTGGGTGCGTAGGTGCGATGATATTTCCGCACCTGCGAAGTCGCAGATGCGGGCTAAGAGGGCGCAGGTGCGAAGTTGGCTTGAGCTGAGGAAAGCCGCAGGTGCGGAGGTCTGGTCACACCTATGGAATCGCAGGTGCGAGAGTTGGATCGAAGGTGCGAAAAATGGCCTGGGCAGAATGTTTTAAAACCGAGATTGTTGGTCATTTCCTTCCATTTTTCTTTTGGTTTGGACGATTTGAGGAGCTTCAAGAGAGGATTTTGGTCAAGGATCACAAGGTAAGTAATTCCTTCATGTTTCTAAGTTAAATACAAGGTCATTGCATGGAATTATACATGAAAATTGTGGAAAATATTGAAGAAAACCTAGAAATGGTAATTTGGAATTTTAGCCACGAATTTGAGCATGGAATTTAGAGTAAATTGTATAATTGAACTAGTAAAGCTATGGATAGAATTTATCTTCGAGAAATTTCGGATTCCAGGCACGTGGGCCCGAGGGCATTTTGGTCAATTCATTGAGCGGAGATGGGAAATTATATAATTTGGAATTGTTGCAAATAGTAGAGTATATTTTCATTGGTTTGTCGTTGTTTGGATAGTTTCGGAGGGTTGTGCAACGGTTTGAGTCATCGGAAGGGCTTGGAGGCCGGTTATGGAATTTTGGAGCGAGGTAAGTGTCCTTTCTAACTTTGTGAGAGGGAATTGTCTCCCTAGGTGCACTAATTAAGTATGTGTTACTATCTGCGGGGGCTACGTACGCACGAGGTGACGGGAGTCCGTGCGTAGCTACTATTATGCCATGTCCGGGTAGCCTAGGACCCACTAGCATGCCTTACCTGTTCTACCTGTGATCTTGTCTGTAACATTAGACTCCTAATATAATCGAAATTTTTATTGAATGACTAAGGAAGACTAGATTTTATTTTCTTAATCATCTAAAAAGAGAATTGATTTCCTTCACGTGCAATTGTATTTCCGGATAAGGTTATATTGTTAAACAGTTTAAAAACTTGGCAATGAATTTCGAGAAAGGATTTAAATACTATTTTGTGATTTTTTTTAAAGAGAAATCTATCATTTACTTGAGTATTTGTTTTCCCGACGTATTCGAGGTGGATTGTTGATTGTGCATGACTACATGTGACCGCTTCACAATTTACATTCCGCGAGCGGAGTGTTATTTCCCCCACTCTCATGGGGGACAAACATATACTATTGTCCCTATGATTATAGCAGACATATATCAGGCCTTGGATTGCTACTAGAAGGGGTTCAAACACTTCGAGGTTTTTAATCTACTGCTACAAATTTGGTTGCTAGAACATTTCCAGAGAGGTCAATACCACCAAGAGTTTCCGCGAAGACAGTGGAACGATCACATAGCCTTTCTTCACCCCAAGAGAATGACCTTTATCTGATAGGTTTGTTCAACCGGAGAATGCTACAGAATGGGTGCAATTTTTCGACAACTTGACTAAGGACCAGGTTCATTGGATGTTCGAGTGGTTCCCCACCAATGAGTTCATCATCCGATCTAGGGACGCTCCACACTTGGTGTTGATTGGGTTAAGGGGTAAACACCCCTATGTTCCTATCAGGGCCATGAGATAAGCTGGTAGAAAACAGATTATACCACGAGTCTCCAAAATGAGTCACTACATAGCGGATTTCCAAGATGATGACATACCATATAAATGTGAAGCTCAACATATATGGCACTTGAAGATTATTGTGGAAAGGGACACCATAGAGCCGGATCAATATCACGCAGGGCATGTGTACTTTTACCCATCATGGTTGGAGGACTGCATAGTAGGAATAGTCGAGCCAGGGGTTGGTCGAGGGAACAGAGTCATAGATGAGGCTGCCGAAGCAAAGGTGAAGTATAACATACTGCACAAAAGGGTTCACGAGTCCGAGACTGAGAATATGGAACAACACAAGACTGATATGGAATTAATCAATGAATGGAGGGAAATGGCTACCGGATCGAATGAAAGGCTAGAATATCTAGAGCAGAGTCTGATGGAGTTAGAAGGGAAGATGAGGAAAAGAGTCGTACACTGCCAGAATACTGAAGGTATCGAAGGAGGACATCTCGCCAGGGCATACCTGCTGCTGGACATGCGCGACTTAGGGAACATGATCGATGGAGCCAAGAGAACCAGGCCTGGAGAAGGTCCTTCTGGGACCAAGTAGATTAGGCTTATTCATTTTTTTCTTTTTGAATGTAATAAGGCCTAGTTCCATTAGTGACTTACCTTATTGTCGTTTTAGATTCATCTTATTTATCGCGTTAATGAAATTAGGCAATTATTGGCATTAAAATTCTCTAAATCTACTTGTCGTTAGGCCTACCTCGGGCACAACGAGGCTCCCAAATTAGGATGCAAATTTACATTCCTGAAATATGTGTTTAAATACTGCAAACATTTTTCAGAACTCTTACTAACTTGGTTACCTTTTATTCTTCTTTCTTTTTGATTATTCCCATCCCCTAAGGTTGGTTCACGCATTCTAGCATCATCAACATATCACACCAAATCCAGAGGCCCTCCACCTCCTCCTCCTCCAAGTTCATCAAAAGGAAAAGGGAAAGCTAAGATGGATAATATGAGTGGCGACAACACCGCACATGCTGAGAATGCGGAAACTTCTGATGGTCGGAGTACTCCGGCACCAAATGACTTGGTTTTGCGGCTTGAAAAGAAAATACTTGAACTATAGGGTGAGCTTGAGCAGGCCCGTAATTTGGCAAACCTCTCCCTCACACTAAACTTCCCAGATATCAACCATCCAAATACTCAAAACGCTGCACCTCCTCAGAATACACCCAACCAACACCCGCAGAATCCTCCCGCACCCCACCATTATACAATCTCTCCTCAAAATCCTTTACCCATACCTACACGCCTCAACATCAGCATCTCCCGACTCAATATTCGCAAACCACTCCTCAGAATAACCACAGCCTATCCCCGATCCCCAAAATTGAACCAATGATCCCCACTATACCCAAACTCCTAGCCTTCACCATCACAACCCCATATACGTGGAAACCTTACCCCAATCTACTCAACCAATATCATATACACCAGAATCCTCCAAGAAGGACCTGCTCATTAAGAACATAGCAGAGGAGCTCAAGAAACTCACAAGCCAAGTTCAGGGTGTTGGAGGAGGCAAAGGAATCGAAGGTCTAAATTACGAGGATTTGTGCATTCATCCAGATGTAGAACTGTCGGAGGGTTACAAACCTCTCAAGTTTGAAATGTTTGAAGGAACGGGTGACCCAAAGGTTCATTTGAGAACTTACTGTGACAAGCTCGTAGGGGTTGGGAAGGACGAAAATATTCACATGAAGCTGTTCATGAGAAGCGTCACTGGAGACACTCTATCTTGGTACATAAGTCAAAATCCCAAGAAATGGGCTAATTGTGTAAGCATGGCATCGGATTTCATGGATAGATTCAGATTCAACACGAAAAATGCACTAGACGTCTTCTATATCCAGAATCTCAAGAAGAATCCCATTGAGACTTTCCGCGAGTACACTATTTGATGAAGGTTAGAAGCAGCGAAGGTCAGGCCGGCATTAGATGAAGGGCAAATGAATAAGTTCTTTGTCAGGGCTCAGGATCCAAAATATTACGAAAGGTTAATGGTAATAGAGAATCACAAGTTCTCCGATATCATCAAGATCAGAGAAAGGATCGAGAAAGGTATCAAAAGTGGAATGGTGAAAAATTTCGAGGCACTGCAGGCCACAAATAAAGCACTACAATCAGGTGGCATACCAAAGAAGAAAGAAGTGGGAACAATAATGGTTGCCCAAGGTCTGAAATCTCTATTTGTGTTCCTCACACCTCCACCCACATACCAACCTTCACCTCCCAAATATCCTTAATCCGCTACCGCCTACCATACCTATAATACCCAACCAACCTATTATCATTCACCTCCACTTCGTCCAAATTACCAAAAACCCATGCCCAATTTTGATCGCAAACCACCCAGACAACACACCCCCATTGATGTACCAATTGACCAATTGTATGAAAGATTAAAAGTTGCTGGATATGTCACCCCTATTCCCGTTGTGGCTATGGAAAACTCATCACAATGGGTCAACCCGAACAAGACATATGCATAACATTCTGGTATGAAGGGACATACTATTGATGAATGCCGCACCCTGAAAGACAAGATCCAAACACTGATTGATACCAAGGTCATACAGGCGAAAGAGACCACACCCAGTGTCCGCAACAACCCCCTCCCATATCATAGGGGTGAAAGAGTCAATGTAATAGAAACCGATGAAGAATGGGATCCCGAGGGATCAATCAGACTTATTTGGGAAGGCGATGATCCTAAGAAGCCGACAGTCATGCTCAATCCCATTGTGATACAGGTACAGTCTCCAGTCAAAGTTGAGGTAGCCACATCGGATCCTTTTGAAGTAGAAGTGACACCACCTGCAGCTACACTTACGCCATAGGAGGTAGAAGTATCCACCCCTTTCACCGTGATGATGGCAACCACACCACCCTTCAGTTCCAACGCTGTAACTTAGGATTATGTTGCCGAAGCTAGGAGAAAAGGGAAAGTAAAGACGGAAGAGTCCGGCGCTGCACAAGGAATGACCTGAACAGGAAGAATTTACACACTTGAGCATTTGGGAGAGACCAATAAGCAAGCTTCTAACAAATAACCCGTCATTGAAACTGCTCCAGACGACATTTGGAGGAAAGTACAAGAAATGGAGTATTTTGTTGTTGATCATATGAATAAGACTCCTGCCCAGATATCCATCTTATCGCTGCTGTAAAATTTCGAAGCACACAGGAATGCTCTGATGAAGGTACTGAATGAAGCATATGTGCCCAACAACATTACTAGCGGACAAATGGCCAACATGGTGGGACAAGTGTTGGAAAGCCATAACATCACCTTCCATGAAGACGAATTTCCACCTGAAGGGTTAAGCCACAACAGGGCACTGCACATCACAGTGCAATATGAAGATAAGTTCATTCCCAGAGTTCTGGTAGACGGAGGGTCCAGCCTCAACATCTGTCCGACAACCCTGAAGAGGTTAGGCAAGGGCCTACATGAAATACGAGCAGGATCTATGAACGTGAAAGCATTCAATGGGTCACAAAGAGCCACGGTTGGAGAAACCAACCTATGCTTGAAAATGGGTCCTACCTGGTTCGATGTTGAATTTCAGGTGCTAGTCATATCCGCCTCCTACAATCTTCTGCTGGGACGGCCTTGGATACATGTCGCTGGAGCTGTCCCATCCACTTTGCACCAAGCGATAAAATTTGAATGGAACCATCAAGAAGTGATCATCCATAGAGATGGGAGCAACCCCATTTACACCAGCCAGACTGTTCCGGTGGTAGAAAATAGAAGGAAGTTAGGTGGAGAAACCTACCATCGCATCGAGCGTGTTAACATGATTGAAAAGGATAAATGGTGGAGTAGAAAAATAGAGAGCATACTGGCATGGGTAGGTGATCACGCTTAACTATGTCTTATAGAAAGACTAAACGGGCGCTGCAAATATAATCTGG
>ML404924.1:0-114367 GCA_005239525.1 Nicotiana knightiana
AGAATTGAGGTTGAAGTTACTATTAGATTCATTTTCTTCCATAAATAGGTTAATTACTCTTTAACTAGATGATATGGTGGTTTGGGTTGGTATACATATTTATAGTACTAGCTTTTTGGAATTACTCCTCCAATTTTACTGCTAAGAAAAAGTGTTAATTTTCTTTCTGCACTACAATATCTTAATTTGTGCTTTGCTTGTGATCAACTCTGAGTAGACTTTTGATATTTTAGTGTTCAGAGCGATTTTAGCAGTAAAATATTTTGGAGACTTTGGTACAACTCTTATTTTATCATTTAAATCTATAAATGAGTAAAGAAACTTAATTTGTTGCGAAATATAACATTGTATACAAAAATGTAACTCCTAATTGTTATCGTTCCGGATTCATTGTCCTTATTTCAGGAGGAAAATGAAACTTCTTTTTTATTTTTATGAATGCTTGTATCATTTTAACTTCTTAAAATTTTAAATTCAAGTGAAATAAATTCAAAATTGTTAAAATAGGAGAAACCCATGAAGGACTGAAATATGTGCCTTGCAAGAGGTACTATATATACTAGATATGGGATGTATGTGTACGAACGAATAGCTGCATATTTATTTATTTTAAGGTTATATTGGGATTAATTAATTATAGGATAAAATCAATCATCGGTTTATATAATTTTAAAATAAAAAAGATAAACTCTAACCGACAATTTCATGGTTGAAATTTTTAACCTAAATTCAGTTGGTTATATATTAGGATTTCTAACTTCATTTGTAAGAGGTATCAAGGATAGGTAAAAGTGAACTTTTATTTTTTTGGATTTTGTAACTTATATTTCAATCAAATGTTTGTAGAATATGTATAATTTAATTTATAACTTAACCGTTTTAGATTTATATATGTTATATAAAATTAATATGAGATATACGTGCCCAGAAACTAGTTAGTCTAAACACTAAAAAGTTAGAAAACCCCTTTTGAAAAACACTTAGGGCAAACCCTAATTTCAGAAGAAAGCAAATGAAATCGAAATAATTAACCAAAACAGGAGATCTTCGAGAGAAAATACTAGATAATATTCGAATCATTTTGGATCTACAAAGATCTGATCCGAATAGTTGTAAAACTAGGGTTTTCAAAAACAGTAGAGATGAAAGAGACTCAGTCAAAACCCATAGATTCAACTAAAAATAGGAGAAAATCTGTACTCACAAACGAGAATGGTCCTAGACAGGCCATTACACAAGTTTCAGGCAAGAACTAAGTTGAATCTCCATGAGATTCTCTCAAGGATCCACATAATCAAACAACCAGGGAGTATAGAAGGTCGGTGATGGTCGTAACTCCATAGATGAGAGCTTCTTGCCGGTGACGGCGATTAGGGTTAGGGGGGTTGAGAGAGAATGGAGAGGTCAGGGAAATTAGAGAGGGCGGAAGGGAAAGAGTGAGGGGGGTTAGGGTTTGGGTTAAGAATTAAAAAGGTAAGAAGTGTTGTGGACCGTTGATCTAAAAGATCAACGACCACGATTAAACGGGGTTATTGGGTCGGGCAGGTATAGATTGGTCCTGGGGTTGAAATTGGGCTGGTATTAAAGGGTTTGGGTTGATATTAAGGGGTTAAGTCCGAAATATTAAAGAAATTAAAAAGGGTTATTTGTTAAATAACCAATTAATTGATAAAAATAATTTATAAAAATAATTAAAAATGATTTTCATGCATAGAAATGCTTTAAAATAAATATTCAATATTTTAAAAATACAACAAGCTATTTTCTGGTAAAATAATGTAATATTGCATGCATGGGCTATAATTGCAAAGTTATAGCAATCGTAACCCAAAAATGTAAGTGTGGCCATTTGTGAAATAATTAGGCTTAGTATAAATATAAATAGAAAAAGTAAGTCACAAAATTGTTATAAAAAATTATTTGTAGTGCAATTAATGATTATTCACATAATGAAAATACTGGGATAAATTAATAAAAATCCTTAAAAAATGCAGAAATTATAGAAAAATATTAGTTGATGCTCATGCACTATTTTGAAGATAGATATACATTTAAAAAATAATATAGGAAAAATTGAGTATCAACAAATGCCCATCTTCACCCGGGAAGGATGAATGAGTTGTCGGATAAAGATATGATGGCTAATTTTGACCGAGCGAGATGGTTTGAGAGATTTAGGCCGCACCCTGGTTTCTGAGCTGCCTACATATCCCTGGTTTTACAGGAATCAGGCCGTGTGTAGTTCTAGATTCATTGGCGGAATATACCGACGAAGTTACCACAAGGATGGACGCAAGATTTTGGGATCGGTAAAATGGTTGCGGTCAAGTTTGAGATAGTTGATGGAGCTGGAGCAGGATTGCTCCGGTTGAGGTAGTGGTGCTCGTCGGATTATCTGCAAGTAAAGTTGTACTACAAGCATATATCTGTGTGTAAATTTAAACATGATGCAAATTCCCTTCGGACCATGAAAATCGTCTTTGGACGGTTGAGGATGACGTCCTTAGACTATAATGTCTGGGCCATGAATTGTTCAGTGAGGGATTCCTATGCCATGAAATGATGTTAGGGGCGCATGAAGATGGTGCCTTCGAATCATGACGCCCTTGAATAATGATGTGCAGATTTGCGAGATCCTCAGGCTATGACATGGTGTATTCCGGCTATGAGGATGATGCCTTTAGACTATGACACCTTCGGACAAGTTGGCGATATTTCAGCCCATGAGATGCAACAATATGATATTAGGAGCAACAAGACAGGGCTTAGTCTTGTGTGAAGTTGAGGGCAGAGCTTAGCACGAAAGAAGAGAAATGGATAGTGCAGGGGAGACAACGCTTAGTCTTGTGCAAAGTTCGGGACGGGGCTTAGTCCCATGCAAAGATTGAGATAGGGCTTAGTCTCATGCAAATAAAAGGCAATGATTAGCCTTGTACAAATATGGAGGCATGACTTAACCTCATGCAAGATCGAGACAGAGCTTAGTCTCGTGCAGAAATTTGGGACAAGGCTTAGTCCCATGCAAGTAGAAGGCACCGCTTAGCCTTATACGGATAGAGAGGCAGTGCTTAGCCTCATGCAAGATGTAGAAGGAGCTTAGTCTCATGTAGAAATTTGGGACAACATTTAGTCCCATGAAAATTGAAGGCAGTGCTTAGCCTTATGCAGATAGAGAGGCAGGGCTTAGCCTCATGCAAGATGGAGACAGAGCTTAGTCTCATGAAGAAATTCGGGACAAGTCTTAGTCCCATGCAAATTGAAGGCAGATCTTAGCCTTACGCAGATAGAGAGGCAGGGCCTAGCCTCATGCAAGATGGAAACAGAGCTTAGTCTCACACAAGATTTGGGACAAGCTTAGTCCCATGCAGGATTTGCGACATGGCTTAGTCCCACGCAAGATTTGGGACAGGGCTTAGTCTCATGAAGATAGTAGGGAACCATTCAAACATCCACTGGACTTGCTCTTCAGTCAAATCGTGGAAGAACTCTACCTATTCTTTAGCACTTTTCGGTTGAGCAAACCTGTCCAGAATGTTGATCGGCTCTCACCCTCACTACTATTAGAGTAGGAAGGCAACGGTCGGTGCAGCTTTTATCGAATCCTCAGGGAGTTAATTATGGGAGTGAGTGTCTATGTGAACTAGGAGTGTCTTGTGTTTCTAATTGCACTTCTCATAATTGGTTGTTTTCAAATTACACTAAATATTATAATATTGTTAATTGTTAAATGCTAAATGACTAACTAATTTGTTTTGAAGTGTTTTCTTATAAGGATAAAGGCACTAGGGTCGTGACTTTTACCTAGGTGAATACTTAATGGATTTCAATTTCCTAAGGCAAGGATGTTGATTAGGGATACAGCTATAACCAGTGCACGGAAGTGCCCACTCTATACCTCTCGGTAGTTTGAGTGGCTTTGCCCAAATTGCCTCTCTCGAGGCCAATTGGGTGTCAATTAAGCAAGCAATTGAGGTTCAAGTAGGGTATTACTCTCTCGAGGTTTAACCCGTTAATAAGGGCTCAAGTAGGGTTTTACCATTTATGGATTCAACCCAATTGATTGGGACTACCAATCTCTTGATTATGACCTAATTCCTTGTTGGGCTAATTTTCTAGACTCAAACCCTCTTTCTCAAGGACCCAAGTCATGGAAATGTCAATTAGTGTTTGCAACCACTAATTTAAGCAATAATAACCCTAAATTAGCCCAAATAACAAACACCCATAAACATCCTAACCTTAATCTTAGAAACCCATCAAATACCCACACTAGGGTTGAGCCACAACCCTAGCTAATGGGTCTAGCTGCTCATAATCAAAGAAGAAACCAATGAAAGAGAACAAATAGAACCCATAATAATGATTAATAACAATAAACTCAAAGGTTCAATGTTAAAACCACAAGAAATTAGCTAAAATATGAAAACTAGGTCTATTCACGAGCTCCTATCATTCAAAAATTCAAAGATTACCTAATAAAATTACAAAATGAGCTATTTATACTCAGCAAAAATTCTGGACAAAAATGCCCCTGTTGGGTTACCGCGGACCGCGTAAAATCGACCGCGGTCCGCGATGGACAACCTTTGCCTTGACTTCTGGGTCTCTGAACATGCTTGACCGCGGACCGCGATAAATGAATTGCGGACGCGGTGAGTCTTGGCCTTGAAATCAGTCCTCTGAAACTTTGGACTGCGGACCGCGGTTGGAGTTTTCCTTGAATGAGAGTCCTCTGAACCTTTAGACCGCGGACCGTGGTAAATGGACCGCGACCGTGGTGGGAAGATGGCCTATGAAGGTGTTCTCTGAAGCTCTTGACCGTGGACCGCGGTAAATGGACTGCGGCCGCGGTGGGACTCTTGAGTTGAACATTTTTGTTATCCTTGGTACTTGTGCAAGATTCACTCCTTCTTTGAGCATATCCTTGACTGAATGTCGTCATTTTTGGTTCAATCTTGCAACAAGCACAACATATAAGCTTTTGGGGCTATTTTGTGTACAATTATAACCAAAACCAAAGTGAAGAAGAGCGGAAAACAGGGTAAAAATCCTAGTTATCAATTCCCCCAAACTTAAGCTTTTGCTTGTCCTCAAGCGAAAAAAATAAGCCCCACCCCTATGAGTGATTCCAAGAAAATTCGACTGTCCTAAGGTAACCTCATCTAGCCTCAATTGGGACTAACAATAGCCCTCAATGCAAATGAATCATTAACAATATTTGAACCTTTTAAAGACCATTGGTTTCAAGTGCGATACAAGAGCATCAAGAATTGACACGGCTCATCCACGTAACTCTAACTACTGCCTTGGTCATTGTGGAACCCAAACTCATACTCTGCAACTCTCCCTAAGCATCTCACTTTAGAATAGTAACGTAAGAACGAGGAATATGGGAGTTCGCTCATCTCTCTCAAAGAAAAAGACTCAAGTCCGGCTCAAAGTACCGTAGGCTTGCCCCTTATGTAAGTCACCACTAATATAAGCTTCATTGGACTCGAGATCATATAGGGCTTTTGTGGACACATGATGAAGGCTTTTGGTCACAGGTAGGAAGTATTTGGTCAGAGTGAGCTCTATCTTTCCTTAAGCACTTCATTTTTGTTCTCACACTTTCTTGACTCTTTGAGTCATGTTAACTCTTTTTGAAGGGTTGGAGAGACATACTGTCACACCTTTTTGTTCATTCAAATAACTTTTCTCCTTTTTAGGCATTCCACACCTTTGGTCACAATTCTTTCATTGATTTCCTTTATTTCTTCTACTTGTTCATGTTTCTTTTCTTTCTTTTTCATTGCCTTTGCTTTTTCCTTCTTTTGTGCCTTATTTTTCACTTTTGTTGCATCTTTCGTCTCTCCCCCAAACTTATGCTTTTTGCCTAGTGCTAAGGAAAGATCGGGTGCCAAGAGAGGGTAAAATTGGGTAAAGGCTTGTAGCATGGTTTTCGAAAGAAAGGGCCTAAGGCTAAAAAGGGTTGACTAAGGAATTCATCTTTGGTAGGTCATGGCAATGTTCAATTCACTATTCGGATCAAGGAGAGCCTATAGTCACTTCTCAAGTCAAACTACACTTAGGATTTCGCCTAGACAAACATTCAAGGCAAGTTCTAGACAAATGGCACGGGACTTGGATTTGCAATTCGAAATCTCACCACTCAAGCTATAGGATTGCTACAGAAACAGAGTCGGGGGCCCATGACGACCTTAGCCATGCTTTGAGAAACACAATGGTCCCGAAAAATGACTTGTGATTATCGGCCAACACAAGAGTCTCAAGATCACAACTTTCACCATCCTAAACACAACGATTTGTTTTTGACCATGGGATCAAAGGAAAATGTGTTAGGCCCAAGTGAAGCTTTTCTTGAGGCACCTCTATTCACTAATCTAGAAAAAAGAGGAAAAACAAAAACAAAAAGGGAAAACAGACTCAAACCCTTAAGAAGGTTGTCACACCATCCATCCTCGGGAAGAGCCACCCGGTTCACAAAAATTCCACCTTTGGAAAGAATCGGGGCGTTAAGAAAACCAAAGGCTTATTGCACGCGAGAAATTCAAAACAAGAAGCTATGAAAGGAAAATAAGAAGCTAAAAAAATGGAAAAGTGTGTAAAGTAAAATACGTAGGATAGAATGAATATGTACATGAGGGGTTTTGGTCGAATATACATAAGGGGATGAATATATACAATGGAAAGTAACTTAATACATACAAAAAAGTGAAAAGTCATAAAAGTATGAAAATAGTAAACTTATTTACATACCAAAACGAAAATAAAGCATAATAAAAATAAAAGTAGTCTGAATTATACATCCATCAGTATCCAATCAAAAATCACTATAGGTCCACTCCCCCAACTAAAACTTAGCATTGTCCTCAGTGATATATATCAAAAAGATCTCAAAAATGGGAGAGAGAGAGTAAAGAAAACTCACTAGTGTGTGCTGGGTCCTGTGACTGTGTTGGTGCTGGGTCTGCCTGTGCCTGTGGGGCTGCCTGTGCCTGTGGGGCTGCCTGGGCCTGTGGTGGTGGCTGGGACTGTCCCCCTGTTCCTCCTGAACCTGGGAATGAGCTTGCTCCGCAGCCTGAGCATGCACTGGTGGGTCTGCCAAAACTAGTCGAATGCCCTCTGTACGGGGCATCACCCTCCTCTTCTTTGTGGGCCTATCGGGCTCTGGATCCTGCTCTGGCTGCTGCTCTGGTTGGGCAGATGGATCCTGGAGTATCAAATCCAGCGGTATCTGATCTCCCTTCAGCTTCTCCACCTCTTTTCTCAGCTTTGCCACTGACTCCTTTGAAGAACAGGAGTGCCTCAACTTCCTTGTCTCTTTTGCTAACTTCTTCAATGCGGTCCCATGTGCGCCCACAACTGTCAAGATCTTTTTGTGGTTTTCCAGAATTTCCTTCGATGCGTCCTCAATGGACTGGGGTACCTGTGGTGGGGGAGGAGTGGCCTGGGCTGCCAATGACATAGAAATCACAGACAACTTAGAAGAAGCTGCCTGCATCTAGTTGTTGATATTGGTCAATGTCTGACTGAGTCTGTGGGCTGTCAGAGGATAAGCCCGGGATGACGGGATAGCTGGATCTGCAGAAGAAGATGGTCCTGGGGCACTCTCGGGAATGTCTGGCTGAGGCCTAGATGACTCCACCACAACACTGGCTCTTCAGACTGGCCAGTGGAAGCAATGGTCTTACCCTTGAACTTTCTTTTGGGCTTGTCCTCATCTTGCAAATCATACCATGAGAAGTACGCTTTTGGCTTGACTTTGACATCAAAGCGCTTCTTATCCACCCCCTGGTCCTCAAAGTACATAGTAAGGAAGTTAGGAAAAGGGTAAGATTTGTCACCTTCGTTCACCACCCTATTGATGATGGTGGACACCATATTCGCGACATTGATCGGGAACCCCGCCATGATGAAAGCAACAAGCACAACCCGACTGAGTGGCAAGGTGTTCTCATGAAATGTTGGATCCAGCCTGCTGCACACAAATGTTTCCCAACCCTTAGCTTCAAAGTTCAGCATTTTCCGGAAGATTGTCTTTCCAGCCGGCTACCACTCAGGTGTCTCCCCAGGTCTGGCTAAGTGCAAAGATAGCCAATTTCGGGCCGCATCCTTCTCAGCTAACTTCTCCTGATACAAGGAGTCATCCACATTGTCCATCTCAAGATAATTATTCAGTGTCTCACCATCAAAGGGCACCGTGAGATTTTGCACCATGGTAGCCTTAGATTCTTTTTGCAGAAATGCCAAGTTAGTGTAAAACTCCTTTACAAGGCGCGCATTGGCTTCCGGAAGGTAAGCAGAAAAGTAATCCCAGCCTTTCTTTCTGTAAACTGCCTCTTCACGTTTGGGTTGTAGGGAAACAAGTCTTTGATTGTGAACTTGCGCTTCAATATGAGTGTTCTTTTGGTCCACAAATCCCGGAACTGATGAAAAGATGGTTCACTCACAAATATGACCTCCCATACGACCGGTTTCCTTGTGCGCTCAATTCCCCCAACTTGGGGCTCACCCCCTTCGTCATCTCTGGAATGCTCCCCTGATAAGGAAGTTGTAGGGGAAGTGGAGTCTGTGTGGCCACTTTGTGCGGCTGAGCCTTCAGACGACTCAGACTGTGCAGGTGCTTGGGCTGGGAGAGAGTCCGATGGTTCATTTGTCAACCGGAATGTTGGAGAGTTCTCCACATACTCTGGTGCTGATTCTGAATATGCCTCAGAAGGCACATAATCACTCTCTGAGTGAGAGGCAGCTTTGTCGAGGGTCCAGATTATTTTCCGTGTAGATTTGATGGCTTCCCGGACTTTAGGAGTGAGCTTTCTCATTTTCTTTCCCCTACACGTGATTGGACCATTGTCTGCAAGGTTGAAACATTTGAACATGGTTAGTACCCAAAGATAGGTTGTAACAGATAGCCACAGATAGAACAGAAGCTGCAGAACAGGCACCGAAGATCGCAAGAAATGGACCGCGGTCCGCGGTAGAGAACTCATGCTTGAAAACATCTCTCTGAAGCTAGAACCGCGGACCGTGAAAAATTAACCGCGGTCCGCACTCAGGCAACTCAGACCGTGAAAATTTGACCGCGACCACGGTGAGGAATGATCAGAGGACCAGCACCCTGAAGATCAAGGGTCGCGGACCGCGAAAAAGTGACCGCGACCCGCGGTCATTACATGATGACTGTATAACTAAAGCACCGCGGTCCGCAAAGAAACGATCGCGGACCGCGGTCAGACCAACAGTTAGGGTTTACAATTTTTAACACGTTTTCATGTTCAAATGCCTATTTAGTTAATCCCTACATGTTTAATCAGTGCAATTGGATGCAAATGGCCTAGCGTGAGCAAAATGAATGAACCCTAACTTGATTAAAGGCCTAGAAAAGAAAAAATCATGAAGAAGACAAGAAAATATACCAAATAATGAAGAAAATAATAAAATTAAGAAGTTAATTAATCACAATTTCACTTACTAGATGTTTGGATGAATATTTGATGAAGGGAAATGCAACTTAGAGAGAAAAGGCGTGAGACACAGTCAAAATAGGCTCTCAGAAGTGAAAGTGCGTAAAGTATGAATTGAAGCCCTAAAGGTCTATTTATAGAAGGGGCTGGGATCCACTACACTTACCCACCGCGGACCGTGAAAAATCGACCGCGGTCCGTGGTCATGCCATGTTTCTGAGCTGAAGTTCAAAGGTCACCGCGGTTCGCGAAAAGTCGACCGCGACCGCGGTGGTGTAGAATCAGAGGAGGCTTCACAGTACTTGGGCTCTGCGGACCGCAAAAAATGGACCGCGGACACGGAGCAAGGTTCAGAGAACTGCTTCCAGCATAAGAGGTCTCCGTGGACCGCGAAAAGGGACTGCGGCCGAACTTCAGAGAGCAAGTTTCCATACTTGGCATATTTTCCTGTGTCAAAATCATCCTACAACATCCAAAAACCAGTTAGTGCAAAAAATGAATCCTATTCTACCAAGAAAAACAAATGAAAACAAAAATAAAGACACATGGGTTGCCTCCCAAGAAGCGCCTGATTTAACGTTGCGGCACGACGCATGTTACCAAGATCATTTAAGATGAAGAAGTGCCACCACATGGCTGTCATCAATCTTGCCAAGGTAGTGCTTGACCCTGTGTCCATTGAGTCTGAAAATTTCTCCACTTTTGTTTTTGAGATCAAGAGCACCAAATGGAGTCACAAATACCACTTTGAAAGGCCCGTTCCACTTTGACTTGAGTTTTCCCGGGAATATCCTCAACCGAGAATTGAACAATAGAACCAAGTCACCAACCTTGAACTCTTTGCCTCGAGCATACTTGTCATGTAGGAACTTCATTTTGTCCTTGTACAAGGAAGAACTGGAGTACGCATGGAATCTGAATTCATCGAGTTCATTTAGTTGCTCCACACGAAGGTTAGCCGCCACATCCCATTCAAGGTTCAACTTTTTCAAGGCCCACATAGCCTTGTGCTCCAATTCCACCGGAAGATGGCAAGCTTTCCCAAAGACCAACCGGTAAGGAGACATACCGATTGGGGTCTTGTAAGCGGTTCAGTAAACCCAAAGAAAATCATCCAATTTCTTTGCCCAATCGGTCCTATTATCATTGACCGTCTTTGACAATATGCTCTTTATTTCCTTGTTAGACACTTCCACTTGGCTACTTGACTGAGGATGGTAGGGGTTGGTGACTTTATGATTGACACCATACTTGGAAAGCAAGGTGTCAAAGGCTTTGTTTCAAAAATGTGACGATGTTCTTCTTGAGGACAACAATAACACTCCGGGCTTCATTATTGGGTAAAGCCACGGCCTCAACCCATTTAGAAACATAATCCACGACTACTAGAATGTATGTGTTCCCACAAGAGCTTACAAATGGGCCCATGAAATCGATACCCCAAACATCGAAAATATCCACTTCAAGAATAGAATTTAGAGGCATCTCATCTTTCTTTGAAATCCCCCCTGCTCTTTGACACTCATCACACCTTTTTACTAGATCACCGGCATCTTTATACAATAAAGGCCAAAAGAAACCACAGCTAAGCACCTTTGAAGCAGTTCCTGCCCCTGCATGATGACCACCATACGTTGAGGAGTGGCAAGACTCAAGAATAGCCCTTTGTTCTTCCTCCCACATCTCCGGATGACCCCATCAGTGCAAATCTTGAATAAGTATGGGTCATACCAATAGAAGTCCAAGCTATCCCTCCTAAGCTTCTTCCTTTGGTTAGAAGAGAGCTCACAAGGGACAACGCCGGTGACAAGATAATTGGCAATATCAGCAAACCATGGCATTTCTTGCATAGACACCGAAAGAAGTTGCTCATTAGGGAAACTGTCATTGATTTCAAGTCCATCACAAGGTCGACCTTGCTCCTCCAACCGAGAAAGATGGTCGGCCACTTGGTTTTCACTTCCTTTTCTATCCACAATCTCCAAATCAAACTCTTGGAGTAACAACACCCACCGCATAAGCCTCGCTTTGAAATCCTTTTTAGTCATGAGATACCGGAGTGCCGCATGGTCGGTGTGAACTATGACCTTGGCACCCATCAAGTAAGGACAAAATTTCTCCATAGAAAAGACTATTGCCAAAAGCTCCTTCTCCGTGACCGTGTAATTCATTTGAGCCAAATTCATCGTCTTGCTAGCATAGTAGATAGGGTGAAAAATCTTATTCACCCTCTGGCCAAGCACAACACCCACAACTACATCGCTCGAATCACTGTTGCGCCCCCTTTTTCCTCGCAAGCTCAGGTGCAGAGAGATTGGGTTTATGACATTTTGGACAACTCCTTAAAAGGAAGATGGTTAAGGAAGAATCGCCACCTAACGATTTTTTTTTTATGGTGCGTTAGGGCACCTTGAGTAGTTAACTCATAAACTAGTTTGCGCTACCAGCGATTGGGTAAGGGCTTGAAGTTATCCCAAGGGGAAGGTATTAGGCACCCCTCAGGATCCAAAACTGTGGGTCCCGGCCAAATGGTTTCGTGAATTCAAACAAGAACAAATGACAAACAAGGCTCACATAAGAGGGGATTTCAAACAAGTATAGAAATCTTTGTTTAAGGGTTGGAAAAGACCAAAGTAAAATATTTTGAGAAAATGTCCTAGGTTTGACGTAATACGGATCACATCAATGCAATACCCGGTATGTCACTCCTTAAAGAGGGGCTACATGTGGTATTAGCGCACCAGTCATCATATCCGTATTCTACCCTTCCCACCCCGCTAAGGTACTTAAAACGCGTGCGTTGGTCACGAAGCTTATTGCATGATATTACCCGTCCCGTCCTGTTAGTCCTGGAGGGTATTTAGGACCACTATTCCTATTGGGTAGGAACTAAATGGGAGGAAACATTTAGCCTCGGAAGGCAGAATGGTACCTTATGCAAGAGGTAAGTGTAGATAGAGGTAGCGTGTAACATCAGAAGGCAGAATGGTAGCCTTATGCAAGAGATAAATGCAAATGGAGGTAGCGTTGAACCTCGGAAGGTAGAATAGTAGCATTATGCAATACGGAAAATAATATGCAAGTAGAGACAGTGTTTAGTCTCGAAAGGCAGAATAGTAGCCTTATGCAATGCAGAGATAAAATGCAGATGGAGATAGTGTTTAGTCTCGAAAGCAGAATGGTAGCCTTATACAGTGCGGGAAATAAAATGCAGATGGAGACAATGCTTAGTCTCGAAAGGCCGAATAGTAGCCTTATGCAGGAAATAAAATGACAGTAGGAGTTCTTAGCTGATGATAAATTACGGCGAAGTGTAATTTGTGATGGTAACCAATGTCGGCGTGTGCGACGAGTTTGAGAAGAGTGTCTTTGAGAAATGTACGTCTTTCGGGAGGATAATATGTTTGGGGCTTTCGTCATCTTTGTGCCTGCATCCAAAGAAAAATCTTGAGTTCTGTAAAGGAAAAGTTAGTTCATTGGCCTGTCTTGACCTGTCTGCTTGATGATGATAACATTGTTTGTATCATAGGGGTAGCGTTTGCTAAACAAGCTCTTTCAAGAAATAAATATGCATGATTTTTTAAAGATATGGTATAAGCATATAATCTAAAATAGTTTTCTTTAGATGAACCGACGACCATGACGCGGTTCGAGACATTGCAACCTCATGCTATGGAATTTTGAGGATCCATCTCAAAATTCAGCCCTAGTTTGGTGGGTGAATACTTCTGGTTGTTGCTCGTGCGGTGACCGGCTGAACTTGCTTCATATTTTTTAGGGTCCTTCTCAAAATTCTGCCCCAGTTTTCATTCGTGGGGAAATGAGATTTTTATTAAAATGTGACCAAACCCATAGGGCTGCCTACATATCCCCTCTTAAACGGGAATCAGGTCAGGCGTAGCTCAATTTACAACATTGATAAAAATAAAGAGTTACACATAGTAGCGCTTGACTGCATCTGAATTTATTGGTTTCGGCCAGATTTCTCCATCCCCAGTAGAGTTGCCATACTGTCGCGCCCCCCTTTTGTCCTCGCTAGCTCAGGTGCAGAGAGATCGAGTTTATGACATTTTGGACAACTCCTTAAAAGGAAGATGTTTAAGGAAGAGTCGCCACCTAACGATTTTATTTTGTGGTGCGTTAGGGCACCTTGAGTAGTTAACTCATAAACTAGTTTGCGCTACCAGAGATTAGGTAAGGACTTGAAGTTATCCCAAGGGGAAGGTATTAGGCACCCCTTAGGATCCATAACTGTGGGTCCTGACCAAATGGTTTCGTGAATTCAGACAATAACAAATGACAAAAAAGGCTCACATAAGAGGGGATTTCAAACAAGTATAGAAATCTTTGTTTAAAGGTTGGGAAAGACCGAAGTAAAATATTTTGAGAAAATGTCCTAGGTTTGACGTAATACGGATCACATCAATGCAATACCGACATGTCACTCCTCAAAGAGGGGCTACACGTGGTATAAGCGCACCGGTCATCATATCCGTATTCTACCCTTCCCACCCCCGCTAAGGTACTTAAAACATGTGTGTTGGTCACGAAGCTTATTGCGTGCTATTACCCGTCCCGTCCTGTCAGTCCTGGAGGGTATTTAGGACCACTATTCCTATTGGGTAGGAACTAAGTTGAACCCCTAGGTTTAAAATGATAAAATTCTAAGAGACAAGTAAAAGAAAGAGTTAGGACATACAAATATGGGGATACACATAAACAAATACATGGCTCATATATCCCTCCACAAATTGTGCACATGAATAGCACGATTCAAATACAAAGAAGTCTCAAGTTTCAGGACCTAAGGCAGGGTTCTAGGCATGAGTACAGTAGCAAGACAACGGGATTAAGGAGTTTTGGAAGAGGTGTATGATCAATTTTAAACTATTGACTTATCTGTAATTAGCAAGCTTTGCACATGAACAATTTCCATTTTTATAGAATGCTGACACCTAAGGCTTGCCTAGGCGGGTAAAACATTCTAGTTGTTGTTTTCGGGCATAGACAGAATGAACATGTTTGATACTTAGTCGTTGTGGAAGGGTGATTATTTAAACATATGGATGCAAATCCTATAAAGCAGGATATCTAAATGCAAGCGTAACGGATGCAGACTTAAACACGCTTTCCTAAATGCACAAACAATTGCAGAACTTGGAAGCCATTATTTTAACAAGAATTTACTTATTATAAAAACATACAGAAGCGTGATTTAAGTTGCTGATCCTAGCACATGAATTCTAAGCGTTCATTATCAATTTGTCTAATACAGGATTTAAATATAGGCATGCTGAGAATAAGTTCCTAAAATAACATGATATCTAATGCAAATACTGAGAATTGATTGTCATTGTGAACCTAAACATGATTTCTAGATGTGAGGCATGAACATGCAGAGGCAGTATTATCATGAAAACCATTTTTTATATAGTTATTTAACTACGGATAGGATTTCTAAGTGGGACAACAACTATTACAACCTTTTACTGGTATTCAACATGATTTTCTAAGTGAGTATGCATGTGCTGACATGAATATTCCTAAGAACATGATTTCTAATGCATGGCATATATATACTCTAAGCATGATATCTATTGCACACATAGTAAAGTAAATCCTAAGAATGGATTCTACCTGGATTTATACTAAACATGCATAATCCCACCCCTTTTCACTATCCAGTCCCAGAGTTGTTTTTACACATAATTATTACAGACCATTATTGCACAAATTACATAAATGGATAAGAAAATCAATAAGTTACACTATAGGGAGACTAACAGTAGGCCCAAGTACCAGATCCAACGTGCCATATGCCATGACCTCTTGTAACCCAGGTGTGTCAGAGTTTCTAAGGATCTCAAGGGATCCCAGGCAGTGCTCACACCCAAGTTCCCTAGCCAGGAATGAGTAAGTGCAGTGTGGAGTGCCAACCTTATTTGTCAGAGTTCAATGGGTACTCAAGGTTCCCAAGGCAGTGCTCACACGAAGGGGGCTGAACTTAGAGACTAGGAGTAGTGAAAATGTGCTTGTAGATTAAAAGAGTTGAGTTTTGAAAAGTAGCTTTGAGATAGCAGGTTTGAAAATAACTTCAGAGAACAATGTAAGAGTTTTATGAAAACCAGTTTGCAAAAGGAGAGAAGCAGGACAAGCACAACTCAGCAGATTTGCAGAGTTTAAGAGGCAAACACAAACAAGGATAGGGAGTTGGGGACAAATAATTCACATGATAGCAGCAGAATAGAGTTATAGGTTTTCAAATAATTATAACATAGTTATCACAAAGCATCACATATTGGGGATTAGGACTAGGATCATATAACACTTAGATATCAGGGGTGCATGCTTATAGTATTGAAAGTTAGACAAATAATGCAAACACATAAGGAAATACTGGTGATGCTGAGACAAGAAACAGTAACCACAAGACAAGAGCAAGTATAGGAGTCAAGCAGAGTCATAGTGAATCACATAAGGGGAGCAGGAGACATACTAGACTAAAGGGAAAGGGAAATAATAGAGACATGCTAGTTGCACAGTTGACAATGGAACCATAAGTAAAAGCACAAAAGGAATAACAAGTATCTTAACATGAACTGAAACATATTGTCTTGGGATACTGTAAACTTAAATTAGGGACATACCAGTCAAGGGTATGGAATAGTAAAGTGCGGCAAGTATGCAGAACAAAGGAGAGCAGCAGAACAGTAGGATGCAGATGCAAGAGAGCAACATTGATTACTTAGTATTGGGTTTTAGCCGACTGAGTAGTCAGTAACTAATGTGAAGAGCAAGAAAAGAGGTGTATGAAAGCAAAGAGAACTTAGAGCAATGTCAATGCTCTGAGTTTTGAGTATGCCTTAGTGATGTGCAGTGTATTAGTGTGTTTGTGTGTGTTATGAAAGAGAGGAAAGAGTATTTATAGTGCTGAAAATGAGTGAGAAGAAAATAAAGTAAGACTACATAATTATGGAAACAATAACCAATTAGTATCAATTAAAGACACTGGACTCCTTTAATTAAGGAATCGAGTTCAAACAGTACAAACACAATTAAATATGCAAAAGAATCAACTGGTAAACTGATTTTATCATAATAGGGCAGCAAAAATCGTATAACATATAATAAAAGCCAAATACAGAATGCTTTTAAACAAGCAAAATATAAATATCGCATAAATAAGGTAAAACTCAATTTAGTTTTGAAAATCAGTCACAAAATCACGGGTGAGGCTGAAGGTCACAAAGAATCAATGTTGATTAAAGAAAACATCTTACCAATGAGGAAACAATTCAAAAATCGAAGCATAATTATAGGAGATACACACAAAATCATAGATTCAAAAGAATGTCACAACTTTGGCATAGAATCGGTGAAGTATTTAGGAAAATAATCAGACTTGCTAATCAACAAAATAACATAAAATCAGAGAACTTTAAGCAAGGAATCATAATACAGTAGAGGATTAAACCCCTTTTAGTAACGAGAATCATATGAATGGCTTTACAGGAAAACAAGCACACATAATCAAAACGGAATAAAAGAATTAGGGGTTTTAGCATATAACTCAGAGAGCAATGAAACATAAATGAATCGTTTAACATACAGTAGAAATCACTAGAATTAGAAGTAAAAACCGTTTTGAAAAAGGGTTAAGAAACCCTAAATTTTTGAAATCGTTTAAAGATGGGGTTTTTCAGAGGAAAACGTAGAAAATCTTCATAAAACTGTAGATCGAGAATAGATCTTAGAAGAAAAATTGAAATACAAAGGGTTAGGGTTTTGTGGAACCTAGAGAAGAGGAAGAACCTCAAAGATGGCACCGGATCAGGCCGGAATGGTTGTGAATCATTACTCAGACGGCCAGGGAGGCCAGAAAAGTGGCATGGGACCATGGGAGGCAAGAGAACCGCTCCGAGCTAGCCTGAGGACCCCAGGGTTTCACTGGATCGACGATGGGTAAGTAAATGACCATGAAGTGATGAAGCACCAAGGTTTCCAGTGAAAAACCCACCGGAGAAGACATACAAGTTACATCGGAGAGGGAGAAGTCGAAGAGACTTCTAGAGAGAACCAGAGGGTTACAAAGAGAGATAGAGAGATATAGAGAGAGTTAATTTAGGAAATTAAATTCTGGACCGCTGATCTATTTTGACCAACGACTCAGATTAATTAGAGTGGTTGGGCTGGGTAGAATTTAGGATTTGGGCTAGATTAATTGGGTTGGGATCAAGTTTGATTTAGGCTAGAATTTAAATAAAGAATGGCTATTTGTTAAATACCCATAAAAATTAGATAAATAATTAATGAAAAATAGCTGAAAATTATATAACATGAAATTAAGGCTAAATAAATAAATTAAGGTAATTAACCAACATTAACAAATATAAAATGACTAATTATTGATTTAAATGGTATTGAATGTACAAATAAGGCTAAATTGTAATATTATTGTAATTATAGCTAAATAATGTCAAATTGGCTAATTTGTGAAACAATTAAATTCTAATAGGATTAAAAGATGATATGTTAAGCTAAGAAATATTTTGAAATCATTTGTAATGCAATTTATGAATACTTATTGGATATAAAAGTATTGAATAAATTAGAAATAAACTGATAAAAATAAGAAAAATTATGGAAAAATACCCATTATTATAAAAACTAATTTTGAAAGTATATATGCAAATTTAAAATAATTTTGAGTAAAAATTAGGTATTAACAGATGCCCCACTTTACCCGGGAAGGATGAAAGAGTTGTCGGGTAAAGATGTGATGGCCAATTTTGACCGAGTGGAAATAGTGTGAAAGATTTCGGCTGCACCCTGGCTTCTGAACTGCCTACATACCTCTGGTTTTACAGGAATCAGGTCGTATGTAGTTCAGGAGTCTCTGGCGAAGTATACCGGTGACGTTCCGCAAGGTACAAGACAAGGTGACCAGAAGGACTTACGGGGTGGCTCGGAGAACTAGAGCGGTCCGCTTTTGCCTGGCTGGCCGTTGCTAGCCGGATTTCCTGCAATGAATAACAAGAATATATGGTGCGTAATTCTAACATGATGCAGATACCCGTTTGGACTATGAATGCTGTCTTCGGACGGTTGAGGATGACGTCCTTAGACCATGATGTCCTGGGCCATGAATTTCTTGATGCGGGATTCAGAGGCTATGAAATGATGTTCTCGGGCCATGAAGACGGTGCCTCCGAACCATGGTGCCTTTGAGTAATGATATGCAAGCTGATAAAAGAGATCCTCGGGTCATGAAATGATGTTCTCAGGCCATGAAGATGGTGCCTCTGAACGATGACGCCTTCAGACAAATTGGCGATATTTCAGCCCATGAAAAAAAATGCAGTAGCATGATGCGGACAAGACAGAGCTTAGTCTTGCGAATTTAAAAGGGCAGAGCTTAGCCCGAAAATAAGCGAAGTAAATAATGACATGAAAAGTGGTTGCCCGGAAAGTAAATGGGAGGCAGAGTTTAGCCTCGGAAGGCAGAATGGTAGCCTTATGCAAGAGATAAATGCAAATGGAGGTAGCGTTGAACCTCGAAAGGCAGAATAGTAGCTGTATGCAATGCATAGATAAAATTTAGATTGAGATAGTGTTTAGTCTCAAAAGGAATAATGGTAGCCTTATGCAAGAGATAAATGCAAATGGAGGTAGCGTTGAACCTCGGAAGGCAGAATAGTAGCCTTATGTAATGCGGAGAATAAAATGCAAGTGGAGACAGTGTTTAGTCTCCAAAGGCAGAATAGTAGCTTTATGCAATGCATAGATAAAATGTAGATGGAGATAGTGTTTAGTCTCAAAAGGAATAATGGTAGCCTTATGCAATGCGGGAAATAAAATGCAGATGGAGACAGTGCTTAGTCTCGAAAGGCAGAATAGTAGCCTTATGCAGGAAATAAATTATAGTAGGAGTTCTTAGCTGATGATAAATTGCGGCGAAGTGTAGTTTGTGATGATAACCAATGTCGGCGTGTACGGCGAGTTTGAGAAGTGTGTCTTTGAGCAATGTATGTCTTTCGGGAGGATAATATGTTATGGGGATTTTTTCATCTTTATGCCTGCATCCAAAGAAAAATCGTGAGTTCTGTAAAGGGAAGGTTAGTTCGTATCCCCGCTGGCTTGGCTTGACCTATCTGCTTGATGATGATAACATTGTTTGTATCATAGAGGTAGCGTTTGCTAAACAAGCTCTTTCAAGAAATAAATATGCATGATTTTGTAAAGATATGGTATAAGCATATAATCTAAAATAGTTTTCTTTAGTTGAACCGACGACCATGACGCGGTTCGAGACATTGCAACCTCCTGCTACAGAATTTTGAGGGTCCTTCTCAAAATTCTTCCCCAGTTTGATGGGTGAATACTTCTGGCTGTTGCTCGTGCGACAACCGACTGAACTTGCTTCATAATTTTGAGGGTCCTTCTCAAAATTCTGGCCCAGTTTCCTTTCGTGGGGAAATGAGATTTTTATTAAAATGTGACCGAACCCATAGGGCTGCCTACGTATCCCCTCTTAAACGGGAATCAGGTCAGGCATAGTTCAATTTATAACATTGATAAAACATGAAGAGTTACACATAGTAGCGCTTGACTGCATCTGTATTGATTGGTTTCGGCCAGATTTTTCCATTCATTTCTACAAGTATGAGTGCTCCTCCTGTCATCACTCTATGAACCATGTACGGGCATTTCCAGTTGGGAGAGAATTTTCCTTTGGCTTCGTCTTGATGTGGAAAGATTTTCTTTAACACCAGCTGCCCCAGTGTGAATCGTCTCGGCTTGACTTTCTTTTCGAAGGCTCTGGTCATCCTGTTCTAATATAGTTGACCATGACAGACTACATTCATTCTTTTCCCGTCAATGAGGGCTAGCTGCTCATAACGGCTCCTTATCCATTCAGCGTTGCTGAGCTTAGCTTCTTGTATGATCCTTAGGGATGGAATTTCAACTTCAGCGGGGATAACGGCCTCTGTATTGTAAACCAACATATAAGGAGTTTCCCCGGTTGACGTACGGACCATGGTGCGATATCCTAGTAGTGCGAATGACAACTTATCGTGCCATTGCTTATGACTTTCTATCATCTTTCTCAATATCTTCTTGATGTTCTTGTTGGTAGCCTCAACAACTCCATTCATCTGAGGTCTGTATGCTGTGGAATTCTTGTGTTTGATCTTGAAAGTTTCACACATGGCTTTCATCAGGTCGTTGTTGAGATTGGAACCATTATCGGTGATGATTGACTCTGGAACTCTGAACCGACAAACAATACGGTCGCGGACGAAATCGGCCACAACTTTCTTGGTAACTGCTTTGTAGGAAGCTACTTCGACCCATTTGGTAAAGTAATCAATGGCTACCAGAATAAACATGTGTCCGTTGGAGGCGGCGGGCTCAATTGGTCCAATCACATCCATGCCCCAAGCGGCGAATGGCCATGGTGAACTTGTTGCATTAAGCTCACTCGGAGGTACCTTTATCATATCCCATGTATTTGACAGCGGTGGCATTTCCGTACATACTGGATGCAGTCCATTTCCATGGTTCATCCAGAAGTAACCAGCTCTAAGTATCTTCTTCGCTAGAACGAAACCGTTCATATGTGGGTCGTAGGTACCGGCATGAATTTCCTCCAATAGTTTTGTTGCTTCTTTTGCGTCGACGCATCTTAGCAAACCCAAATCAGGAGTCCTCCTATACAGGATTCCTCCACTGTGAAAGAAATTGTTGGACAATCTCTGAAATGTGCGCGTCTGAGTAGCATTTGCAAGCTCAGGGTACTCTCCTTTCGCCAAGTATTCCTTGATATCATGAAACCAGGGCTTTCTGTCTGCTTCCCTCTTCGACATGGGCACAGTAAGCTGGTTGATTATGGATCTTTACGGGAATAGGATCAATGAAATTCTTGTCCGGATGCTGAATCATAGAGGAAAAAGTAACCAGTGCATCGGCAAACTCATTCTGGATTCTGGGGACATGCCGAAACTCTACTTTGAAAACCTCTTTCTCAACTCCTGAACGTGATGCAGATATGGAAATACCTTGGAATTCTTGGTTGCCGATTCTCCTTGTATCTGGTGTACTAGTAAGTCTGAATCACCAATCACTAATAAATCCTGGACGTTCATGTCAATGGCCATATGGAGCCCTAGGATGCAAGCCTCATGCTCAGCCATATTGTTGGTGTAGGGGAATCTGAGTTTTGCGGATACCGGATAATGCTGACCAGTTTCTGATATTAGGACTGCTCCAATTCTGACTCCTTTGAAATTTGCAGCTCCGTCGAAGAACATCCTCCAACCATCGTAGGATTCTGCAATGTCTTCTCCTACGAATGACACCTCTTCATCGGGAAAATACGTTTTCAAGGGTTTGTATTCTCCGTCCGCAGGATTTTCGGCAAGGTGATCTGCTAATGCCTGCCCTTTGACGGCTTTTTGAGTTATGTAGATAATATCGAACTCTCTTAGTAGGATTTGCCACTTAACTAGCTTGCCAGTGTGCATAGGCTTCTGGAAGATGTACTTTAGCGGATCCATCCTTGATATAAGATATGTTGTATAGGAACAGAAGTAATGCCTCAGCTTCTGCGCGACCCAAGTCAAAGCACAGCAAGTGCGCTCCAATAAAGAATACCGGGCCTCATACGGAGTAAAATTCTTGCTGAGGTAGTAAATGCCTTCCTCTTTCCTTCCTGTTTCATCATGTTACCCAAGAACGCAACCGAAAGCCCCATATAACATAGCAAGGTAGAGTAGCAGGGGTGTACCTGGCTCAGGTGGTACCAAGACCGGCGGTGTTGACAAATACTCCTTAATTATGTCGAAATCCTTTTGGAGATCCTCGGTCCACTTAGTTGCGGCGTCCTTCTTCAGCATCTTGAAGATCGGTTAACAAATGATGGTAGACTGTGCTATGAACCGACTGATGTAATTAAGCCTCCCTAAAAAGCTCATAACATCTTTCTTATTCTTCGGTGGTGGTAATTCCTGAATGGCTTTGACCTTTGATGGATCCAACTCTATTCCTCAGCGGCTTACAATGAATCCCAACAGGGACCCCAAAGGCACACTTCGCAGGGTTCAGTTTCAGATTGTATTTTCTCAACCTGTTAAAGAACTTCCTCAAATCTTCTATGTGGTCAGCGACTTTCTTTAATTTGATAATGACATCCTCTACATAAACCTCGATATCTTTGTGAATCATGTCATGGAATATGGTAGTCATAGCCCTCATGTAGGTGGACCCTACATTCTTTTGGCGGAACGACATTATTTTGTAACAATACACTCCCCATGGCGTAATGAACAGCATTTTCTCAGCATCTTCCTCGTCCATCCAAATCTAATGATAACCAGCGAAGCAATCTACGAAGGACTGTAACTCATGTTTTGCGTAGTTTTCGATCAAAATATGTATGTTCGGCAAGGGGAAATCATCTTTCGGACTGGCCCGGTTGAGATCCCGATAGTCGATACAGACTCTGACCTTCTCGTCTTTCTTTGGAACAGGCACAATGTTGGCTAACCAGGTCGGGTACTTAACCACCCGGAGAACCTTGGCGTTGATTTTCTTGCTGACCTCTTCTTTTATTTTCAAACTCATGTCTGGTTTGAATTACCTGAGCTTTTGCTTTACCGGTGGGCATGTCGGTATAGTTGGCAGCTTGTGGGCCACAATGGACGTGCTTAGGCCAGTCATGTCGTCATACACCAGGTGAGTATGTGCCCATACTCTCTTAGAAACTCTGTATATTCTTTCTTTTTCGACGGCGATAAATGAATGCTGATGCGTGTTTCTTTGACGTTCTCTGAATCTCCCAGATTAATGATCTTAGTCTCGTCCAAGTTGGACTTAGGTCTGTTCTTAAAGTTTTCGACCTCTTTAACAATCTCATCGGGTATATCGTCTTCATCTGAATCAAAGTCCATTTGCTGCGTTGTCTCGTTGCATGTCACAGTCATCGGTTCATCAAAATAAGTAATAGTAATGTTGTATAGATAAAGTAATGAGAGAAAACAGTAGCAAATAAATATAAGATTCATAAGGAAATTGGAAATGCTTTGATGAATTGAATAATTGTTTTGAACGTTGGAGCTCTTATTGCAGTAATTTAAAATGCAGAGAGGAAGAAAATTCATTTGATAAATAAATGGTAAATAGTGCTTGTTTATTAGCCTTGCTACCCCGAGGCTCAGCGGGCTTTGGTCGTCCGGACAGACCAGTTCTTGAGGTAGGTTCCTTTGCTCACTGTCTGTATGGAAGGGTCTTCCTCCCCCTCCTACTCGAGAACAACAGAGAAATCCATGTCCTCATTATCTACAAATAAATTTCTCATTGCCGCCAGTGCTTCCTCCTCGTCTAACCCGTAGATGATATCAACCTGCTTGAAGGTCTGTTCCAAATGGGGTATTGGCTGCTCCAATGGGTAGTATGGACTGGGCCAAGGCACGTTGAATTCTTGCCATGTGTACTCACACCCCAGACCGGAAGTAGTACCGTGCTTCTTGAGCTTTATAGGCTTTATGTTCCCTTGGAGCTTCTTACCGAGCCCTTTTCCTGGATCATACCCTCTCCAGTTCAGGATACTCTCGATCTTGCTATCCTACCATTTATCCTTTTCTATAGCATTGACTTATTCGATATGGTGGTAGGTTCCTCCACCCAGCTTCCTTCTTCCATTGATCATAGGAATAGTCTGGCGGCTATAAAAAGGGTTGCTACCGTTGCCGTGAATGATTACCTCCTGATGGTTCCACTCGAACTTCATTGCCTGATGCAGTGTTGATGCTATAGCCCCAGCAGTATGGATCCAGGGTCGTCCTAGCAGCAAGTTGTAAGATGCGGGCACATCTATCACCTGGAAGTCTACCTCGAACCAAGTCGGTCCCATCTGCAAGCATAGACTGATTTCTACCATAGTAGATCTCTGAGAACCATCGAAGGATTTTACATTGATCGCTCTTTCTCTTATATCGTGCAGTCCTTTACCCAATTTCTTGAGTGTGATCAGCGGACAAATGTTGAGGCTGGAACCTCCATCGATCAAGATCCTTGTGATGAAATGGTCTTCGCATTGCATAGTGATGTTCAGCGCCTTGTTATGTCCCAATCCCTCAGGTGGCAATTCGTCCTCATGGAAAGTTATTTTGTGGCTTTCTAGTACTTGACCCACCATATTGTCCATTTCTCCACTGGTGAAGTTGTTCGGCACATATTCTCACTCAATACTTTCAACAAAGCATTCCTGTGCATCTCCGAATTCTGCAATAAAGCAAGGATAGATATCTGCGCTGGCGTCTTGTTCAATTTGTCGAGGACCGAATACTCCTTAGCCTGTATCTTCCTCCAAAGATCATCTGAGTCTGTCTCAATAATGGGAGGACGATTGGCAGCTTGTTTGCTTGACTCAGCCAAATGCTCAGGGGTATAGACTCTGCTAGTTCTTGTCATACCTTGTGCTGCGATAGCTTCCTCATACCTGTTCTTACCCTTCCTTCTTGCTTCGACCGTGTAATCCCAAGGAATAGCATTTGAGTAGAAAGGTGGCGTTGTTGACATTGCCACTGGAATAGGCGTGGCCATCCTTACTTTAATTGGAGTGTATGTTACTGGTGGCCGGACTGCAATCTCGAGGGGAGATACGAACTCAACTTCAATTGGCACCGGTGCTTTCTCCTTTGTGGGTGGTCCTGATTCGAACTCAAGCAGGATGGACATGTTTACCTCGGCATTCTCGGATGGTTGCATCTGAACCACAATTGGGTTGAGGGTAACTGCAGGTTTCTTTGGGTCATCTCCTTCTGCGATCGACCCCTCGGGGTCCCAATCATCGTCTACCTTAATCATATGGACACCCCCACCTTTATGGTCTGGTAAAGGGTTGTTGCGGACATTCGGAGTAGGGTCTTTAGCCACAATGATCTTGTTGTCGATGAGAGTCTGTATCTTGTCCTTCAGGGAGCGGCGTTCCTCGATGGTGTGTCCCTTCATGCAAGAATGGTATGCACAAGATTTGTTTGGGTTAACCCACTGTGAAGGGTTCTCAGGGGCGGCAACAGGGATAGGTGTGACATAACCAGCAACTTTGAGTTTTTCATATAGCTGGTCAATGGGCTCGGCTATGCGGTCTATTATTTTGGAGGGTGGTGATCAAAGTTAGGACGAGGCCTTGGGAAGATTTGACGGGTAGGAGGTGACTGATAATGAGATGGTTGGGAATTATAAGCGTTGTAGATGGGAGCGGGCTGTGAATATCTAGGTGAGGTAGGATGATATGTGGGCGGTGGAGCTTGGTATGTAGGTGGAGCTTGGTAAGAAGGTGAAGGTGCTTGGTAAGAAGGGGCTGGCTGATAGGTGAAGGGCGGTGCTGGATAGACTTGGTATTTGGGTGGGGATTTGGCTTGTTGTGCAACCATTATGGCTCCCACGTCCTTCTTTCTAGACATACCACCAGACTGTAGAGCTTTGTTAGTGGCCTGCAAAGCCTCAAAGTTTGTAACCATACCATTTTTATGCCTTCTTCAATTCGTTCTCCCAATTTGATGATGTTAGAGAACTTGTGGCCCTCTACCATCATCAGTCGTTCATAATACTGCGGGTCTTGAGCCCGAACGAAGAACTTGTTCATCTGTTCCTCTTCTAGAGCAGGTCTGACCTTGGCAGCCTCCGACCTCCAACGAGTAGCATACTTGCGAAAGGTCTCTGTGGGTTTCTACTTCAAATTCTGGATGTATAACACATCCGGTGCATTTTCTGTATTGAACCTAAACCGGTCCATGAAATCCGTTGCCATACCTATCCAGTTGGACCATTTCTTGGGTTCTTGGCTGATGTACCAAGAGAGTGCATCTCCCTTTAAGCTCCTCATGAACAGCTTCATGCGGATTCTGTCATCTTTTCCAATGCCAACTAGTTTGTCACAGTAAGTCCTCAGATGGACTCTTGGATCACCAGTTCCATCGAACATCTCGAACTTTGGAGGTTTGTACCCCTCGAGCAGTTCGACATCGGGTTGTATGCAGAGATCTTCATAATTCAAACCCTCGATTCCCTTAACTCCTTCGACGGCTTGAACTCGGTTAGTCAGCTTCCTGAGTTCCTCAGCCAGATTCTTAATAAGTAGATACTTCTCGTCAGACTCGGTGTATGTGAAATAGGTGGAGTGGAGTGGGTTACAGCCTCCACATAGATGGGATTATTGTAGGCTTGGAAATGGTCTTTTTTGGGATTTTGAGGTTCCGGGGGAGGAGGTGTAATGTTGTAGTGGCAAGCATTGCACTGTGCTGGAGGAGTTTGGTTCTTTGGGGGAGTGGAGTGGTGATGAAGTGCAGGGTGATTTGGTTGTTTAGGGATCTTCTGTGGAGGAGTGGGGTTTGGAGCATTTGGGAAGTGGACGTCTGGGACGTTAAGGGAAAATGACAAGTTAGCCGAATTTCGGACTTGGTCGAGTTCCTCCTGGAACTTCAGCAATTTCTTTTCTAGTGGCGACATATTCTCGTGAAAAACTGGAATACCCCAGCCGTCAGTAGTCTCAACCTGCTCACCCGTGTTATCTTTTCTGGTACCGCTTGCTTTTGCCATTTTACCTTTACCCTTGTTTCTACCTTTGGGAGGACTAGGAGGAGGAGTAGGTGGAGGCCCTTTTGATCTTGTGCGGTAGGTGAATGATGCTAGAATGCACGAACTAACCTTGGGGAGGGGAATAATAAATAAAGGAAACAAAACAAACAGGTAATGAAGTCAGTGAGGATCATGTAAACTATCGCAATATTTAAACACGTTATGCGGAAATGTAAAGCGCATCCTAAGTTGGGAACCTCTTGTGCCCGAGGTAGGCCTAGCGACAAATTAATTTGGAGAACTTAAAATGCTAAATGCCTCATTTTATTGATAAGAAAATAGAAAAATCCAAAATGACTCTAAATAAGCAGGAGATAAAGGTCACTAATGGCCAATGGCCTTATTACATCAAGTGCAGAGGAAATAAAAGACACCACCCCTATCTACTTGGTCCCAGAAGGACATTCCCCAGATTCGGCGTTCCTGCTTCCCTCGAGCAGCTTTCCAAGCTCGCGTAGCCCCAACAGTAGGTAGGTTCTGGCTAGTAATCCTCTTTCAGCTCCTTTGGCGTTTTGGCAGGTCTCGATCCTCTTGCTGAATTTCTCGCCTAGTTCAATTACGCCCTGCTCTAAGTATGCCAATCTTTTGTTTGTGTTGATAGATATGTCTTTCCATTCTTCGATCAGCTTTTTGCTGGACTCATGCATCTGGTGATGATTATCCTCGCATTCACGGAGCCTCTTGCGTAGTTGAACTTAAATCTTGCTTTAGCCCTTTTATTTGTAACCCGGTGACCCTGAGTGAATCCTGGCTCGAATTGACCCTCCATATCTTCTTCTAACCAGCTCAAATAGAAAGGAGTACAACCGACATGATACCTGTCTGGCTCAATGGTGTCCTTCTCAAGCCTAATCTTGCAATGCTACAAATGCTGAGCTTGGCACTTGTGAGGGCTGTCGTCATTTTGGAAGTCTGCTCGGAGATGACTCATTTTCTCGACCCTTGGTATGACCTGCCTTCTACCTGCTTGCCTCATAACTCGGAGTGGGACGTAGGGGTATGTCCCCCTCAGACCAAGCAATATCATAAATGAAGTGTCTCGAGATCGGATGATGGACTCGTCTGTTGGGAACCATTCGAACATCCACTGAACCTGATCCTCGGTCAAATTTCCAAGTAACTCAACCCATCCTTCGGCGTTCTCTGGCTGATCGAACATGTCGGGAATGTAGTTCATTATCTTTGGGTGGTAATTCTCCGATGTATGTCTTGTCGGTAGTCACCCCTTTGCAGATGTTCAGTGAGCCAAAGTTGAAGTAATAAGTTGCCACCCTCGAAATGCTTCGCTCCTCGTTGACACATTTCTAAGGCTTGGTATATGTCTGCAATGATCATGGGCACAATGCTGAAGTCTTGCCCATCGATCCCTTCCATTATAGTCTTAGTTACCATGTCCAACCTAGTGTGCATCCTTTCCTTCTTTGTCGGGAACCCCATTAATCCCAAAAAATAGACCATGAAGGCAAACACTCGGTGATGGATGTGCCCCAGAAAAGTGAGGGCAAACTCGTCTTGGTAGGTGCAATAGGATTTGCTGTGACCGAACCTCTCGTACAAGTAATCGAAAGGGATGTACGAGTCCTTTAGACATACCAATTCTGGATTCTTCTTTAGACCCAACATTTTGAGGAAACCCCTGCCTGTGCGGTTGTCAGGCATCAACAACCCCGGAGATTCCCAAGCTAAACCGGCCAACCCTCCTATCTCTTCCAGTAGAGGTGTCATTTCATTGTTCCCGAAGCGTAATACTGACCGATCACCATCCCAAAATAGAGTGGCAGCCTCTATCATCATCTTATTTGGTTGGATATCCAAAAGAGAGGGCAGATTGCCCAGATGTTATCTGACGAGTGTTTTATCACTGGAGTGAAGGTCCTCCCACCAATTCAGCAATTTGGGGAGGATATTGGCGACCATGCCGAATCTAGGGACTTCGTGCCTCATTTTCTGCAAAGCAAACAGGGTTAGGCCCTTACCCCCACCAGACTCGACTATTTAACATCAATAATTAGCAAAAACATTTAGTTCTCCAAATAAATGCACAGAACGTGAGAGCGTCCGTTAGGGTTCCAGGGAAACCCAAGGGACTTTGGACAAGGCTGTCTTAAAGGTTATTGTGCGGAAAACACGTTAGCCTGACTAGGTTTGACCATGATGCATGCAATAGTGTAATAGAGTAAGGTTTCTATGGGGTTTTAGACTTGTACCCTTGAGTGGACAACTCAAGGAGGAAGGCACGGAACTGCCGACTGCACCGCTGATCGACTAGTTTTATCGCAAATACGCCTTTCCGAATTTAGGGGTAGTAGTATAGGAATAGCGCAACCACTCATTGTACGCGTTGCTATAGGATTTCATTTGGCACGAGTGGAATATGAATGCAGAGCATGATATGCAATAAATAGAATTTAAACAAGTAGGCATGTATTTGCACGTTTAAGGAAAGCGGTGAAGAAAGGAAATACAACAGTTATAATTGAAAGCGGTTACAAAAGAAAACAAAAAGTCATGTCAGTTTCGTTCAGGTGAAATAAGTACTTGGGGGAATTTAAACAGTTAATGACATATATTGGGGAATAGGAAAGGGTGCAGGTATTTAAACAAATTTAAAGGGTCTAAATTCACGAAATAATTTGTAATGGTATAAGCCCGAGGAAGGTCCCCAACAGAGTCGTCATGCTGTCGTGCCCCTTTTTTCCTCGCAAGCTCAGGTGCAGAGAGATCAGGTTTATGACATTTTGGACAAATCCTTAAAAGGAAGTTGTTTAAGGAAGATTCGCCACCTAACGATTTTGTTTTTGTGGTGCGTTAGGGCACCTTGAGTAGTTAACTCATAAACTAGTTTGCGCTACCAGAGATTGGGTAAGGGCTTGAAGTTATCCCAAGGGGAAGGTATTAGGCACCCCTCAGGATCCACAACTGTGGGTCCTGGCCAAATGGTTTCGTGAATTCAGACAATAACAAATGACAAACAAGGCTCACATAAGAGGGGATTTCAAACAAGTATAGAAATCTTTGTTTAAGGGTTGGAAAAGACCAAAGTAAAATATTTTGAGAAAATGTCCTAGGTTTGACGTAATACGGATCACATCAATGCAATACCCAGTATGTCACTCCTCAAAGAGGGGCTACACGTGGTATTAGCATAATAACTCAGAGAGCAATGAAACATAAACCAATCGTCCAACATACAGTAGAAATCACTAGAATTAGACGTAAAATCCGTTTGAAAAAGGGGTTGAGAAACCCTAAATTTCGAAATCGTTTAAAGATGGGGGTTTCCAGAGGAAAACGTAGAAAAACTTCATAACACTATAGATCTAGAGTAGATATTAAAAGAAAATTTGAAATACAAAGGGTTAGGATTTCGTGGAACCCAAAGAAGAGGAAGAACCTCAGAGATGGCACCGACTTAGGCCGAAATGGTTGTGAATCATTACTCAGACGGCCGGGGAGGCCGAAAAAGTGGCATGGGACCATGGGAGGTAAGAGAATTGCTCAGAGCTCGCTTGAGGACCCCATGGTTTCACTGGATCGGCGATGGGTAAGTAAATGACATGAAGTGATGAAGCACCAAGGTTTTCGGTGAGAAACCCACCGGAGAAGACAGACAAGTTACATCGGAGAGGGAGAAGTCGAAGAGACTTCTAGAGAGAACCAAAGGGTTACAGAGAGAGATAGGGAGATAGAGAGAGAGAGTGGGTCAGAAGGTAGAATAGAGTTACAGGTTTTCAAATAATTATAACATAGTTATCACAAAGCATCACATATTGGGGATTAGGATTAGGATCATATAACACTTAGATATCAGGGGTGCATGCTTATAGTATTGAAAGTCAGACACATGATGCAAACACATAAGGAAATACTGGTCATGCGGAGAAAGGAAACAGTAACCACAGGACAAGAGCAAGTATAGGAGTCAAGCAGAGTCATAGTGAATCACATAAGGGGGAGCAGGAGACATACTAGACCAAAAGGGAAAGGGAAATAATAGAGACATGCTAGTTGCACGGTTGACAATAGAACCATAAGTAAAAGCACAAAAGGAATAACAAGTATCTTAACATGAACTGAAACATACTGTCTTGGGATACTGTAAACTTAAATGAGGGACATACCAGTCAAGGGTATGGAATAGAAAAGTGTAGCAAGTATGCAGAACAAAGGAGAACATCAGAACAGTAGGATGCAGATGCAAGAGAGAAACAATGATTACTCAGTATTGGCTTTCAGCCGATTGAGTAGTCAGTAACTAATGTGAAGAGCAAGAAATGAGGTGTATGAAAGCAAAGAGAACCCAGAGTAATGTCAATGCTTTGAGTTTTGAGTATGACTTAGTGATATGCAGTGTATCAGTGTGTTGGTGTGTGTTATGCAAGAGAGGACAGAGTATCTATAGTGCTGAAAACGAGTGAGAAGAAAATAAAGTAAGAGTACAAAATTATTGAAATAATAACCAATTAGTATCAATTAAAGACAATGGACTCCCTTAATTAAGGAGTCAAGTTCAAATGGTACAAACACAATTAAATAAGGAAAATAATCAACTGGTAAACTGATTTTATCATAATAGGGCAGCAAATATCATATAGCATATAATAAAAGCCAAATACAGAATGCTTTTAAACAAGGAAAATATAAATTGCACATAAATAAGGTAAAACTCAATTTAGTTTTGAAAATCAGTCACAGAATCACGGGTGAGGCTGAAGGTCACAAAGAATCAATGCTGATTACGGAAAACATCTTACCAATAAGGAAACAATTCAAAAATCGAAGCATAATTATAGGAGATACACACAAAACCATAGATTCAAAAGAATGTCACAACTTTGGCATAGAATTAGTGAAGTATTTAGGCAAATAATCTGACTTGATAATCAACAAAATAGCATAAAATCAGAGAACTTTGAGCAAGGAATCACGGAACAGTAGAGGATTAAACCCCTCTTAGTAACGAGAATCATATGAATGGCTTTACAGGAAAACAAGCACACATAATCAAAACAGGCTAAAAGAATTAGGGCTTTTAGCAGAATAATTCAGAGAGCAATGAAACATAAACGAATCGTTCAACATACAGTACGCTAGAATTAGAAGTAAAAACCATTTTGAAAAAGGGGTTAAGAGACCCTAAATTTTCGAAATCGTTTAAAGATGGGGGTTTTCAGAGGAAAACGTAGAAAAGCTTCATAACACTATATATCTAGAGTAGATCTTAAAAGAAAAATTGAAATACAAAGGGTTAGGGTTTCGTGGAACCAAGAGAAGAGGCCACAGAGATGGCACCGGCTTAGGCCGAAATGGTTGTGAATCATTACTCAGACGGCCGGGGAGGCCAGAAAAGTGGCATGGGACCATGGGAGGAAAGAGAACAGCTCCGAGCTCGCCTGAGGACTCCAGGGTTTCATTGGATCGGCGATGGGTAAGTAAATGACCATGAAGTGATGAAGCACCAAGGTTTCCGGTGAGAAACCCACCGGAGAAGACAGACAAGTTACATCGGAGAGGGAGAAGTCGAAGAAACTTCTAGAGAGAACCAGAGGGTTACAGAGAGAGATATGGAGATAGAGAGAGAGTGTGTCATGAAAGAATGAGAGACGGGGGGTTTGGTTAGAGTTAATTTAGGAAATTAAATTCTAGACCGTTGATCTATTTTGATCAACGGCTCAGATTAATTGGAGGGGTTGGGCCGGATAGAATTTAGGATTTGGGCTGGGCAGTTGGGCTAGATTAATTGGGTTGGATCAGGTTTGATTTAGTCTAGAATTTAAATAAATAATGGCTATTTGTTAAATACCCATAAAAATTAGATAAATAATTAATAAAAAATAGCTTAAAATTATATAAATGAAATTAAGGCTAAATAAATAAAATCAAGGTAATTAGCCAACATTAAAAAATATAAAATGACTAATTACTGATTTAAATGGTATAGAATGTACAATTAGGCTAAATTGTAAAATTGTTGTAATTATAGCTAAATAATGTCGAATTGGCTAATTTGTGAAACAATTAAATTATAATAGGATTAAAAGACGATATGTTAAGCCAAGAAATATTTTGAAATTATTTGTAATGCAATTTATTAATACTTATTGGATATAAAAGTACTGAATAAATTAGAAATAAATTGATAAAAATAAGGAAAATTATGGAAAAATACCCATTATTATAAAAACTAATTTTGAAAGTATTATGCAAATTTAAAATAATTTTGAGGAAAAATTGGGTATCAACAATCACACATAAGCTTGAAGGGTGAGCTCCAATCCGGCACCGTGATGATGGGAGTAGTAGTGAGCTTGTGTTTCAAAAGTTCAAAGGCATGCATACAATGTTCATCAAAATGGAATCTCGCATCCTTCTCAAGAAACTTGCACAATGGATTCACCACCTTACAGAAGTCTTTGATAAAACGCCGATAAAAACCGGCATGACCAAGGGAACTCCGGACTCCTCTAACTGAAGTAGGTGGTGGCAACTTTGAAATAACCTCAATTTTTGCTTTATAAACTTCAATGCCATTTCTTGATATCTTATGGCTCAATACAATTCCCGCTTCCACCATAAAGTGGCATTTTTCCCAATTCAATACCAAATTCGTCTCTTCACACCGAGCAAGGACCCTATCAAGATTACACAAGAATTCATAGAAGGAATCCCCTACGATGCTAAATTCATGCATAAACACTTCAATAAAGTCCTCCACCATGTCAGTGAAGATTGCCATCATGCACCTTTGGAAAGTGGCCGGTGTGTTGCAAAGTCCGAATGGCATACGGGCAAAAGCAAAAGTGCCATATGGGCAAGTAAAGGTGGTCTTCTCTTGATCCTACGGGGCGATCAAATTCTGATTGTAGCTAGAATTTGATCATCGTCATTCCACCCTTTTTCGGAACGCATTGGAACGGAAAAGTCCAAGCGCTATCGGAAATTGGATAGACAACTCCCGCATCGAGCCATTTTATGATCTCCTTCTTCACCACCTCTTGCATTGAGTCTTCTTTGATGTTCCACTGAGGTCTTTGCTCCATCATCCAATATGATTTTGTGCATGCAAAAGGCGGGGCTAATACCCCAAATATCCGCCAGCGTCCACCCTTTTGCTTTCTTCCTCCTCCGTAGCACATTTAAAGTTGAGTCTACATGCAATTGGGTTAGACAAGAGGAAAGAATGACATGTAAAGTGATAGATGGACCAAAATATGCATACCTAAGGTGGGAAGGTAGTGGCTTCAACTCCAGATTCGGAGGTTCTTCACTGGAGGGCTTTATTGGTGGAGTCTTCTAGTTCTCCAAGTCTAGAGATAGCTTTCTGGGACCATAAGAATAAGACCCCATGCCTTGAAGGGAATGGGTACTTTCAACAAAACCCTCCGCAACGGAGTCCTCATGATTCAATAAGGCCAACTCCACTGGATCATCAACATGGATCATAGCACTTGCATCATCAATAATAACCTCAGTCACGAGGTCCATAAAAGAACAAACTTCTGTACTGTTGGGCTGCTTCATTGATTTGCATACATGAAAGACCACTTTCTCATCACCCACTCTGAAAGTGAGCTCCCCGGCTTCAACATCAACCAAGGCCTTCCCCGTAGCAAGGAAAGACCTTCCCAAGATAACGGGGACCTCAAAATCAACCTCACAGTCAAGAATGACAAAATCCGCGGGCAATAATAAATTTGTCCACCTGCACTAGCACATCATCAATCATCCCTAGGGGCCTCTTCATTGACCTATCCGCCATTTGAAAACCAATAGAGGTCGCCCTAGGTTTCCCGATACCCAAAGTTTTAAAAACATAATACAACATCAAGTTAATACTTGCTCCAAGATCACACAAGGCTTTGGCAAAGTCTGCACTTCCGATCGTGCAAGGAATGGTTAAAGCACCCGGATCCTCAAGTTTTGGTGCCATGGAGTGAACAATAACACTCATTTGGTGAGTCATCTTGTTGGTCTCACACTCCATGGACCACGTTTTAGTGACTAAGTCCTTCATGAACTTAGCGTATCCGGGCATTTGTTCCAAGGCCTTAACCAACGGGACATTAATGGTGAGACTCTTCATCATATCAATAAACTTTTTGAACTAAGTCTCTTGCTTTTGTTTGAGCAATCTCTGAGGGTAGGGAGGAGGTGGCCTAGGCAATGGTGCCTTGGCTTATGGGGCCACCAGCTCCGGCATATCAATCACGTGTTCCCTAGACGGGTTCACGTTCCTTTCCAAGTCCTCCCCATTGTCATGTATATCTATTCTTACCTCACTTGTACTTGGCTCATCCACCACTTGTTCCACTTCAACCGGTAACTAATCTTGGGGCATTTCTTCATCATCAAAACCAATTTTCTTTTGTCTCGAAGTACTTGCTTCACCACCTTTCCCACTTCTCGTGGTCATCGCCATGGCGTGACCGGTATTGTTATTGTTCCCACCCTTGAGGTTCACCACCGTATCACTCGGTAGTGCACCCTTTGGGCATGTGTTTAATGCATGTGAAATTTGGCCCATTTGTACTTCGAGATTTCTAATGGAGGTATTGTGAGAGGCCAACTGAGCTTCGGAGTCTGCATTTTTCTCCATCATCTGCTTGAACATATTTTCAATTCTACCCATGTCCGTGCTCGATGAACTTTGCCCTTGAGATTGGTACGGAGGAGCGTTGCTTGGTTCTTGGTACATCAGGGGCCTTTGAAAGCCTGAACCCCGGTTACCATTGCCTCCCCAGTTGTTGTTGTTATTTCCTCCATTCCAATTTTCATCATTGTTGTCCCCCCACTGTCGTTCATTGTTTTTCCCCCATTGACGATCGTTGTTGTTCCCCCAATTCCGAGCATTGTTGTTGTTATTCCATTTTCTTGGTCTTTGATTCCCCCAACTTTGGTTATTGCCTTGGTTTCTCCAACTTTGATTGTTGTTTTGACTATTGCCTTGACCTTGGTAGTTTTTTGCATACATCACATCTTCCTCTTGATCATCATAATCTTCATCTTGGCCATACCCACTTTGGTCATGATGGTTTTGCTTTGAGTTCCCCCGAGGTCTCCTGTGATTTCCTTGCATGTTCACTCCTTCCATGGCATTCACTTGCTTCGGCCCTTGCAATTGTTGGAGTTGGGCTTTGGCAAGTTGATTCATGGTTGTAGTGAGCTCGACAGTTGCTTGCCCTTGTTCTTGGAGCTCTTTATGGAGTCTATTCATACCGGTCTCTCCTTGAGGCACATTAGCTCTACTTTCCAAGCCGATGATGTGTCAGCCATATCATCTAGAATCTCACAAGCCTTGGGATAAGTCAACTTCATAAAATTTCCACCGGCCAATTGATTGACCACACATTGGTTCACGGTGTTGATCCCTCGGTAGAACATTTATTGGATCATAGCCTCGGTCATGTCATTGTTCGGACACTCCTTGACCATGTTCCTATATCTCTCCCATATCTCATGTAAGGGCTCATTTGGTTCTTGTTTTAAGGCCAATATTTCATCACTAAGCGCCGCCATATGACTCGGGGAAAAAAAATTGCAATGCATTTGTCCGCGAGCTCATCCCAAGTTGATATTGAATGATTAGGAATAAGCTCAAGCCAATCAAGTGCTTTCCCCCGAAGAGAGAAAGGGAAAAATCAGAGTCGTAATGCATCCTCCAAGACATTAGTCTGTTTACTCCCCCAGCAAGTATCCACGAAGCCTTTGAGATGCTTATAGGCATTCTGATGTGCAGCTCCTGTGAAGTACCCCCGTTGGTCTAGGAGGGTGAGCATTACATTTGTGATTTGGAATTTCCCAACCCGAATCCTCGGCGGGACAATGGCACTAACGTACCCCTCGTTTGGAAGGACCTGAGGGGAAGCTCTAGGAGGTAGAGGCGGGGGAGGGTCTGGGATGTCATCTTGATTATTGGCCTGCCGGCCCCTTCTTTGTGGAGGTAGTTGATTGACTTCCTCATACTGATCATCAAATACCCCCTCCCCCGGAATCACGTTTCCCAATGGATCCGCCATTTCACTTGAGTAAATTAAACAAAAAAGTTAAAAAGCAGAAGGAAAGAAAAACACGTAACACTACTAGACACGTAGATAATCACACCGTTTAAACTCCCCGGCAACGGTGCCAAAGAGTGATCGGCTCTCACACTCACTACTATTCGAGTAGGAAGGCAAGGGTCGGTGCAGCTTTTACGCGATAGGTCGTGATCGAATCCTCAGGGATTTAATTATGGGAGTGAATGTCTATGTGAAATAGGAGTGCCTTGTGTTTCTAATTGCACTTCTCATAATTGGTTGTTTTCAAATTACACTAAATATTATACTATTGTTAAATTCTAAATGACTAACTAATTTGCTTTTGAAGTGTTTTCTTATAAGGATAAAGGCACTAGGGTCGTGACTTTTACCTAGGTGAATACTTAATGGATTTCAATTTCCTAAGGCAGGGATGTTGATTAGGGATACAGCTATAACCATTGCACGGAAGTGCCCACTCTATACCTCTCGGTAGTTTGAGTGGCTTTGCCCAAATTTCCTCTCTTGAGGCCAATTGGGTGTCAATTAAGCAAGCAATTGAGGTTCAAGTAGGGTATTACTCTCTCGAGGTTTAACCTGTTAATAAGGGCTCAAGTAGGGTTTTACCATTTCTGGATTCAACCCAATTGATTGGGACTACCAATCTCTTGATTATGCCCTAATTCCTTGTTGGGCTAATTTTCTAGACTCAAACCCTCTTTCTCAAGAAGGACCCAAGTCACGGAAAGGTCAATTAGCGTTTGCAACCACTAATTTTAGCAATAATAACCCTAAATTAGCCCAAATAACAAACACCCATAAACATCCTAACCTTAATCTTAGAAACCCATCAAATACCCACACTAGGGTTGAGCCACAAGCCTAGCTAATGGGTCTAGCTGCTCATAATCAAAGAAAAATTAATGAAAGAGAAGAAATAGAACCCATAATAATGATTAATAACAATAAACTCAAAGGTTCAATGTTAAAACCACAAGAAATTAGCTAAAAGATGAAAACTAGGTCTATTCACGAGCTCTTATCATTCAGAAATTCAAAGATTACCTAATAAAATTACAAAATGAGCTATTTATACTCAGCCGAAATTTTGGACAAAAATGCCCCTGCAGGGTTACCGCGGACCGCGGTCCGCGGTGGACAACCTTTGACTTGACTTCTGGGTCTCTGAACATGCTTGACGGCGGACCGCGATAAATGAATTGCGGACGCAGTGAGTCTTGGCCTTGAAATCAGTCCTCTGAACCTTTGGACCACGGTAAATGGACCGCGGCCGCGGTGGGAGTTTGCCTTGAATGAGAGTCCTCTGAACCTTTGGACCGCGAACCGATGTTAATGGACCGCGGCCGCGGTGGGACTCTTGAGTTGAACATTTTTGTTGTCCTTGGTACTTGTGCAAGATTCACTCCTGCTTTGAGCATATCCTTGACTGAATGTCGTCATTTATGGTTCAATCCTGCAACAAGCACAACATATAAGCTTTTGGGGCTATTTTGTGTACAATTATAACCAAAAACAAATCGAGGAAGAGCGGAAAACAGGGTAAAAATCCTAGTTATCAAATGTAAGTCATCCGCTTGGGATGATGGAAGGAAATATGATCGTTCCAAGATCTTCGCGTAAACTCCTGGCGATACTGACCCTTTTTGAGATGCTCCAATAACCACAGTTGTAGCAGTAGATTACAACCCTCTAAATGCTTGAACCCTTTTTGACAGCGGTCCAGAGTCCGGTAAATGTCAGCTATGATCATAGGGATTATGGTGTATTTTTTCCCTCGATTCCTTCCATTAAGGTCTTGGTGACCATAGCCACTCTAGTGTGGATTCTTTCCCTTTTCATTGGGAACACTATCAGACCCAAAAGGCGTACAATGAACACAAAAACTCTGTAGTGGATGTGACCTAGAGAAGTGATAGAAAACTCATCATGGAACATACGGTAGGACTTGCTATGACCGTATCTCTCGTACAAATAGTCGAAGGGTATATAAGACTTCTTCAGACACTCTAGATCAACGTTCTTCTTTAGACCCGTCATCTTTAGAAACCCCTTACCGGTGTGGTTTTCGATACCAATAGCCCAGGAATGTCCCATGGAAGTCCAGCGAATCCTCCTATTTCTTTTAGGAGTGGGGTCATTTCTATGTCCCCAAAGCGAAACACATCCCGCTCACTGTCCCAGAATAAAGTTGCAGCTTCGATCAGCATGTTGTTCGGCTGAATGTCTTACAAGGATGACAAGTTTTCTAGTATTTTCTTCACATGTTTCTTATCACTCGAGGAACGATCCTCCCACCAATCTAGTAGCAGTGGTGGTATGTTGCTGACCATGCCGAATCTGGGGACCTCGTTCCTCATTTTCTGCAAAACAAAGAAGGTTAGGCCCCTTTCCCCCACCTGATTCGACTATTTATACATTCATGATTAGCATATTTGAATTTAGTTCTCCAAATTAATACACAGAACGTGGTTACGTCCATCGGGATTATGGAAACCCCGGTGGACTTTGGACAAGGCTCGTCTTAAAGGGTTATTATGTGGACAACATATTAACCCAGCTAGGTTTGACCATGATTCATGCACAGTTATAATAAGAGTAAGGTTTCTATGGGGGTCTATTGGTACCCACAAGCGGACAACTTGAGGGGGAAATGCACGGAATCATCGACTGCACCGCTGATCGGCTAGTTTTACCGCAAATAAGCCTTTCCGAATTTAAAGGGTGATATATTGGAAGAGAGCAACCACTCATCAAGCATTGCTATAAGATTGATTAGACACGAGTGGAATATGATTTTGAGCATGATTTTTGCAGCAGTAAATAACATATTGTCACGTTAGGAAAACAATAAATACAGTATTTATAATTGAAAGACAGTTAAAGAAAACAAAGAGACAAGTCGGTTTCGTAGTGAAGGAAATCATAAATGCTTGAAAAATAAACAATTAAGTTCACGTAAAAGGAAAGGGAGAGGGTGAACATGTATCAACAAAATAAAGTGTGCTTAGACTAATTCACAAAGCAAGTTTGTTATGGTAAAACTTAAAGTCCGCAACAGAGTCGCCATGCTGTCGCGGCCCCTTTTCCGTTTTGCGCGGTCGGGGTTTTGACATTCTTTGGGACAACTCATTTCCTTTTGGGAAAGGGGTATAGAAATTGAAGAGTCGCCACCTAACGGATTTAAGGTGCGTTAGGCCACCTATTGAAAATAACTCATATAAACCGATTTGCGTTATCAGAGATTGGGTAAGGGCTTGAAATTACCTTGAGGGTAAAGTGTTAGGCACCCCTTGAGGTCCACAACGGTGGGTCCCGGCCAAACGCATTTTGTGAATTAGTCATTAAGCAAGTAAAGCAGTTTAAGCACATATGGATTATTAAAACAAGAATAAGGGAGGTCCTAGGTTTATTAGCCTATAGGATCACATCTGTGCAATACCTGGTAAACTTTCCTCAATGAGAGGTGTTACACGTGGCATTAGCGCACAAGTTATCCTTTACTACCCAATTACCCTCCCCTTAGTGGTTATATAAGCGATTCTAATTAAACATACTCTACGCGTGCATTACCCGTCCCTTCCTTATGTCCTTGGAGGTGTTTAGGAAATCTAATTAAGGTAGATAGACTCTCCTAAGGTTCTTAAAAGGATAAAATCTAGGCGACAAGCAAAAACAAATAGGACATTCACATAAAGGAACATGATGTGTGGCTAGAATTCATGGTTTAACACGTTATGTGCCTTACATTTATGTGCGTTAATGATAAAAATACACTTCGTATGTGCCTAATGGAGTCTATTTCATGTGTAGGTGAATTGGAGATGGAAGCCGAGCTAAATGGATGCATAAACGTCGAAAATACGCTCAAGAGGCGAAGAGGAGTGCACCGGGCTATAGCCGGGCTTTTGAGCCTTAAGGACAGGCCTGGCCTGGCTTTATCCAGGCGTTTGCGCCTTAAGGCCAGGCCTGGCATGGATTTATCCAGGCGTTTGAGCCTTAAGGCCAGGCCAGGCCTGGCTTTATCCAGGCGTTTGGGCCATAAAGCCAGGTCCCTGGTCTGGTCNTGTTTAGGGTTTGTCCTAAACATATAAATATACCCAAAAACACAACTTGAAGGGGAGATGCCATTAGAGACAAGAGACGCCTATGGAATACTACTCAGAGAAGCAAAACATTGATTTTTACAGCTTTTAGTCATTACTTTGTAGTTTGATTATGCAAGTTATTTTCGAGTTGATTATTATGAGCATGAGTAGCTAATTTATTTAATATAGGATTTTGGTGGAACCCGTTGGGGGATGAACTTATTGTGATATTAATATAGCTTTGATTGGTTGATTAAACTCTATTTGTTCAACTACGTTCTTGTTGTAGTTGATTGAAGGGCCCTCAATTAGCTGTTCCTATTTATTATGTATCTACTTGAGAGAGAGTGCATATTTAGGTAGTTGTTTGAACAACACCACTCCCAGAGTATAGACGAAAGTCATAACCGAGGGTTTAGAGGTTGGATTAGAGATAACGATACTTCGGGTGCAATCTAAGTGAACTGTAATGCAATCTAGCTAGCGTAACTTGAGAGAGTGCGTCTAGTAAATTATCATAATTACTTGAGAGAGATTTATGGTAGATAGAGTGTTCATGATTGATAGAGACAACTAATCAAGCTATAAGAAGTATCCGAGAAGGAAGTTCACCGACGGGGGAAACCATAACCTTAGACCTTTATCATAATTGTTTACAACACATTGTTAGTAATTGTTAGTTATTATTATTGTCAGTAGAATTAGTAAAACATCACCAATTTATATTAAAAAGTCTTGAGAGAATTGATTGAGTAAAAGTTGCGTATTCTAAAGACTTGATTGATACGTAAATTCCCTGTGGGATCGACTCTGGGCATAATACCCCGGATTATATTTGCAACGCCCGTTTAGTCTTTTATTAGACATAGTTGAGCGTGATCAAATTTTGGCGCCGTTGCCGGGGAATTAACGGTATTATCAATTGAGTTGGAAGAAATACAAAATTCTGAAATATAGTCTATTTTCTTCAAATTTTCATTTATACATTGAAAGTTTAACGTTTGCTAACTTGTTGCGGGTGCATGCCTAGAAACTCATCGAGAACTGGTGAAGTAGTTGAAGCTTTATCAGACCCTGAGAAAGTTTTCAAGGCCCTAAACCGCACAAACCGGAAAAGCAAACAACAACCAGCAATTGAACAACTTGAATCCGACATGGAAGATCCAAACATAAGGAACAACAATGGGGATGATGTGGTGGACCCAGTCGCTCAAATAGGGGCAGAGGCTCCTTTATATGACTGGGCACTACCCACGACAGAGAATTTGACCACTGTGATACTAGTCCCTCAGATACAGGCCGAGTCCTTCCATATTACAAATAATATGCTGCACTTGTTGCAGAACAAGGGACTATTCTCAGGGTCATACATCGAAGACCCCCAGCAGCATTTGAAGAACTTCCTGTCAGTTTTCAAAATACAGAGGCAACCAAACGTCACTCAGAAGGCAATAAAACTGTTGTTGTTTCCATTCTTAGTGACTGGAGCTGCCCAGACTTGGCTAAACTCACTCCCCATAAACTCCATTACCACATGGGAGGAGTTAGTTAAGCAGTTCGTGAACAAGTTTCATCCACCCAACAAGACTGCTCAACAAATTGATGAAATCTTGAGCTTCAGACAGAAACCAGTTGAAACATTACAGGAAACATGGGAACGATTTAAGGGAATGCTGGTTATCTGTCCACATCATGGTATTCCGGAGCAGATGTTGGGGCAGCGTTTTTATATGGGTCTGGCTGATACTCTTAAGGAAAATGTTTATGCTTCAGCTGGTGGAGCATTCCTGAGCAAAACATGGAGAGAGAGTCAGATCTTGCTTGATAAAATGGCACAGAATTCAGGATGGACAACAAGGAATGCACCCATTATTCCTGTAGTTCACTCAGTGCCATTCGATCCATCCAATACTATTGCAGAGAACGTGGCCACCTTGATAACACAAATGAGCATGTTAACTAATAAGGTGGACGAATCAGTGCAAAAGCAACAGGTACACATTGTGGATATAACCAATGGAGGCTTATGCACATCTTGTATTAGTCAACCATTTTGTAATCAGAGGAATGAAGAATGTGATCACCCTCCTTATCCAGAAAACATGAATTATGTGTCGAATTATGGAAGCCAGAGACAAGGGGGGCAGAACTGGGGTCAACAAGCTCAACCGTAAGACCACCTCACCAACAGCAGAACAGTGGAAATATGGGTGTCATGAGACCACAAGGTAATGCAGCACCATATCATAGGCCACAACGTTATAACCATCAGAATCAATAACAAGCATACTACCCTCCTCAACATCAACAGGGGGAAGGCAAGAAGATGGGTTCTCCAGGTTAGAAGCTATGATGCAGCAGGTTATTGGGAAAAATGCCAAAATCAGTGAGAGAGTAGATGTACATGATGCAGCTATTAAAAATATTGAAGTACAGTTGGGCCAAATATCTATGGTAGTGAACAATCGTCCTTGTGGGACTTTACCTGCAGATACTCAGGTAAATCCTACGGACCAGGGTCCAAGGCAGCTGATGGCAGTGACTCTCTGCAATGGTAGGGATTTAGACTTGGAACTGGAGAGAGCTTGTGAAAGCAGGCAGGCTGAGACACTGGTACCCATGCCAATTGAACTTGATGATTCAACAGACCTGACCAAGGTAACAGTGCAACCTACTGAAGGAGAACCCAGTGCACAGAGTGAGACTGAAAAAGAAGTGGAGATATCCCAGGAGCCGGTAGTTGAGGTGGTGGCTGAGAAAGAAAAGTCCCAAATCACTGGGAAAAAGAGACCACCAGCTCCATTCCCTCAGAGGCTNACTTGTAGTGCGGTGGTGACGCGTCTTATTGCTGAAAAGTTGTCTGACCCAGGGAGTTTTACAATTCCTTGTACCATTGGCAACTTAGATTTTGCCAAAGGTCTATGTGACTTGGGGGCCAGCATTAATCTGATGTCGCTGGCCATATATAAAAGACTAGGGATTGGTAGAGCCATACCAACTTCAATGGTATTGCAGCTAGCTGACAAGACGGTAAAGAGACCGTCAGGCATTCTGGACGATGTATTGGTGCAAGTGGGGAAGTTTGTGTTCCCTGCTGATTTTGTGATACTTGATTGTAAAGTGGATGAGGAAATTCCCATAATCTTGGGAAGGCCATTCTTGGCCACAGGCAGAGCCCTTATCGATTGTGAGACTGGTGAAGTTAAGATGAGGCTCAATGATGAAGAAATCAATTTCAACGTGCAGAAGTCTATGAGGAGACCAAGTGAGTTCGCCAACTGCTCTCTTATTGATTCCGTGAACGTGATCACGGAAGAAGATGATGCGTCCCTGACTGTTGGGGACCCTTTGACTGAATGTTTGATGAATCTAGATGATATAAACGGTGAAGAACTGGCAAATTGGGTGTTAGCACTAGATGAAAAAGGGGTATGGCCGAAGGCTCTCGAGTTTGAGTCATTATACGTAGAGGAAAGAGAGAGCCCGCCGGCCAGGCCATCTATTGAAAACCAGCCAGGTTGGAACTGAAACCACTGCCACATTATCTGGTTAATAGGAATAAAGAACCCATGGATGATGACGTACATGAATTGCTAGTGGAGAAGTCCAAACTAGATTTTGAGGATGTCGATGTGGTAGAAAAGATACTAGAGTTAACCAAGGACATTGATGATACATATTTTGTTGAATCTAGTGTAATTAGTGTGAGGATGTTGGTACACACTCCAACCATTTTTTTACATTGTGTTTTGATGATGATATGAAAATAGAGTCATCCGAACCACCTGAGGAGCTAAGGAATAAGGAACAAGATGCCTACATTCTGGAATTCTTCTTGCCAGAAAGTCGGGAATACACATCTCATCGAAAGGCCAAGAAGCGCAGATTACTACATTGTTTTATTGGGACAGGCAGATTCGTTCCACCACCCAAGGAGCATAATCATAGAGTAGATTCTAAACTTGGGATTCAATTCATAAGTTCAAAGTGGAGGCATAAAGTGATTCAAGCGGATGCTCGAGGGAGCAGGGAAAGCAAAACTAATGGAAAGGATGCCGACGCTACTGGATCAGGGAGTTTCTTGCACCTTACTTTTATTTCTTATTTTGTCTATATGTGATGCACTGAGGACATTGCATGATTTAAGTGTGGGGTGTTGTACATATTTATTGTGAGTTGTTGTGTTTAGTGTGTTAGTAGCTTTAGTTGTTCATGTTAGTAAGTTAGTTTTGTTTTAAGTTTTGTAGCTTTTTCTGTAGTCTTTTTATTTTAGTTTTAGTTGTTCATGTTAGTAAGTTAGTTTTCTTTTAAGTTTTGTAGCCTTTTCTGTAGTCTTTTTATTTTAGGTAGAACAAAACAGAAAATAAATTTTTTTTTTAGAAATATGTGGACTCTTCCCGACGATGAATCTCCTAGACAGTTCTCTTGAGGGAAGTAAGTCTAAAGAAAACACCAAATTTTTTTTTTGTTTTAGGTAGTGTAGTAATTCCCCCTTGGTTTTTCTTTGGACCACGGTTCTTTTCCAAGGGTTTCTAATTGAACCGGGTGTAGGTAGTTTTTAATTTATAGGAGTAGTAACCACATGGTTGAGGGATTAATCGTAGAAATATCTCGGAACGTTGTGATTCCCTAAGAATAGTCAGTACTTTGGTTGTAACGCTTAGGCTCAATTTTTTGACTCCAGGATAAATACCTTAAATCGTGGATTCTTAAATTTGCTTAACTGCTTTGACTGGAGTGTCGTGATAGATCCATTCCTGAGTGAGCTATATGCCATGTGTGTGTGAGGTTTGTATGCTATTCTTTGCATTGCCTTTGATGTCTAGAACTTGCCCCGTGTGTATGCAAAGCGAAATAATATTTTTGTTCAGTCTTGGAAGTGATATAGGCGTTTCTTTGTTGAGCCAGCTATGTATAGTTTACCCACCTAATTGTTATGTATTGTAGTTAACCCTATTGATCCTATAATCTTGTTTCTTTGGCAACCACATTACAAGCCATACCCCTTTGTTTGAATCGATCATATATTTGAACCTTGTCATCTCTCGTAAGCACTGGAAATGTGATGAAATATGGAAAAATTAAAGTGTGGGGGTGGTAGGTTGGTTTTTGAGGGGAATAGTTGAAATAAGGAGGAAGGTGCACTGTTTTGAAAAAGTAAGAGTCACTTGAAAAAAAAAAGAGAAAAAGAAAAAAAATAGAAAATAAATAGTTGTATTATTGTGAAAGAAAAATATATATGTGGTGACTCTTAATGTAATTGTGCTTAAAGAAGTATGGGGTAATAACGTTGATGTGAAGGTGGAGTTGGTTTAATATAGGTTTGAGGTTGAAAGCTAAAGGGTATGTATTAAAGTGCTTGGGGAGGTGTAGTCACTCTTATATCTAAATGTATCCTACCCGTCCCGCAGCCTACATTACAACCAAATAAAGTCCTACTTGATCCTAGACTGAATGAGCTCGATTAGTAGAGTAGTACACTACGGGCAAGCCTATGGTGCATCTTTTGTGGCATATGAATATTATTTCTGAGAGCGAGTGAATTCTTTCTATCTTGAGTTCCTAAGTGTTCTTAAATTTTATTGTGTGTGGAACTAGCTCTTTGATTTGGTGAGGGCACATGATTCATGAAGGAAAGGTAATGTTGTTGACCTCTATGTTAGAGTAGTGAGTGGATTGTGAATAAAGCATGGTATATGTGAGTCGACTATTGAGGCGAGGATGTCAAACCTTTGTGCTTGAACTGTTTTAAAAGTTCTTGGTATAACGTGTTAAGGGATTTGCTTAATAAATTGTTTTCATGAGTGTAGTTTGATTTCTCGACGACGAGCAAAATTTAAGTGTGGGGTGTTGATGTTTGGATAGAATTCATGATTTAACACGTTATGTGCCTTACATTTATGTGCGTTAATGATAAAAATACACTTCGTATGTGCCTAATGGAGTCTATTTCATGTGTAGGTGAATTGGAGACGGAAGCCGAGCTAAATGGATGCATAAACGTCGAAAATACGCTCGACAGGCGAAGAGGAGTGCACCGGGCTATAGCCGGGCGTTTGAGCTTTAAGGCCAGGCCTGGCCTGGCTTTATCCAGGCGTTTGGGCCATAAAGCTAGGTCCCTGGACTGGTCAAATCGGAGTTTTGAAGATTTTAAGTGTTTCCCGGTTTGAATAGAAGTCTTCTACACGTTTAGGGTTTGTCCTAAACATATAAATAGACCCAAAAATACAACATGAAGGGGAGATGACATTAGAGACAAGAGACGCCTGTGGAATACTACTCAGAGAAGCAAAACATTGATTTTTACAGCTTTTATTCATTACTTTGTAGTTTAATTATGCAAGTTATTTTAGATTTTATTCTTATGAATTTGTTTAGCTAATTTCTTGTGGAACCCGTTGGGGAATAAACTTATTGTGATATTAATATAGCTTTGATTGGTTGATTAAACTCTATTTGTTCAACTACGTTCTTGTTGTAGTTGATTGAAGGGCCCTCAATTAGCTGTGCCTATTTATTATGTATCTACTTGAGAGAGAGTGCATATTTAGGTAATTGTTTGAACAACACCACTCCCAGAGTATAGACGAAAGTCATAACCGAGGGTTTAGAGGTTGGATTAGAGATAACGATACCTCGGGTGCAATCTAAAGTGAACTGTAATGCAATCTAGCTAGCGTAACTTGAGAGAGTGCGTCTAGTAAATTATCATAATTACTTGAGAGAGATTTATGGTAGATAGAGTGTTCATGATTGATAGAGACAACTAATCAAACTATAAGAAGTATCCAAGAAGGAAGTCCACCAACGGGGGAAACCATGACCTTTAGACCTTTATTATAATTGTTTACACCATATTGTTAGTTAATCGTTAGTTTATTCATTATCTGTAGAAATAGTAAAACATGACCAATTGATATTCAAAAGTCTTGAGAAAATTGATTAAGTAAAGTTTTGTATTCTGACGGCTTGATTGATACGTAAATTCCCTGTGGGATCTACTCTGGGCGTAATACCCGGGATTATATTTGCAGCGCCCGTTTAGTCTTTCTATAAGACATAGTTGAGCCTGATCAGAACAATTAATGGCTCACTTTTACCTCCTCACACAAGCAGACAATAGCACGTCTCAAACAACAAGATTTCAGATATTTCAAAGGGTCCTAGAGCAGGATATCTAGGTGAGCATGACAAACAGAATATATGCAGCATTGTGTTAAAGCGAGGCAATAGAGACCTAATCAGTTTGCCTACTGATTTTAGGGCTTGCTGAATCTGGGTTCACAAATAATTAAACAAAGCACAGTTTTACAATTTGCAAGATTTTAATTATCCTACAGGCTTGCCTAGGCGTGGGTCTGAGATGTCCTATAACATGATATCTAATTGTTGATCAGATTCCTAATAGCGAACAAACGATTTTAAGCGGGCATATTTTATTCATTATGTCATACAGTCATGATGTCTAGGTCCTGAACATTACAGAACTGGTTTCATACACTTATTTTTATAAACATGATATCTAGGTGTTGGGGTCGCTTTTAACTTACTCTCATAGACATGGTAGTTACTGATTTTATACGATATAGGCGTGGTAACAAAGCAAATGCAATAGAAGTCCTAAAGCATGGTTTCTAATGCACATAAAAGAATGATCATGATTATTATGCATAGTTGATAACAACCTAATGACAGGATTTCAAAACAGACATGAGGTATGCAGAAGTTTAGAAAGCAGAATTTTTAGAACAAATGATATAATGCACCTATAAACATGTTTTCTAGTATGCCAAACAATCCTATAAGCATGATTTCTAATGCAAGTAGACAATCATAATAGTCCTAAGAGCATGATTTCTACCCGATTGCCCCACAAAAATTATCTCAAAATCCCTCCCTTTTTACTAATATCCCCAATATCTATTTACAAGAATTATTGTTACAGACCATACGATAAATGAAAAAACAATTTAGAAGTGAAAACATACTAGGAGTGAAAAAACAATTTAGAAATTTCCAATAAGGGTTCAGCAAACAATAACAAGTAGGGAACAGAGTCGCAAGGTTTCACACAAGGCTTCATATTGCCCAGATTCAACTCAGTTTGTTAATTAACCCTAGGTAGGCATACAACATGCTGAGAACAAACAATTACACAAAAAGGGAGTAGGGGTTGGGAACACATGAATCCTGAATCAGGAGCACATAGAAACAAGGTAGGGAAGCATGCTAGCTAACAGGAGCATAGAGTAGGTTACATACTAGGATATAACATACTGACTTAGAGTCTAGACAGGAACTACATAGTTCTAACAACCATACTTAATGCTAAGAGAAGTGATGCTAACAAGAAGCAATAGACAGGAAAACATAGAGGCTAAATATAGGAATGGTCATGTTAGAGAGGACAGGGGTTTAACTACATAGAATTGGTCATACCAATTGAAGTCGATTAGACTGAAAAATAGGAGTCTAAAGAATGCTGGCTTAAGGCAGTAAACAGGAAAGATTGAAATACTCAAACTGAAGTAAACAAACTGATTAAAGCAATAAACAAGAAAGAGTGAAACTTAAACATGCTGATCAAAGCAGTAAACATGGAAGAATATAGAATTAAGTACATAAGAAATTAGACTAGTACAGAAGAGACATGGACATTAACAGATATAGAGCAACATAGAATCATATAGGTTCAAACTTTATAATGACATTAGAGATAGAACATACCAGTTAAAGTAAAGCAAATAGGAGATGAAAGGTATGCATGATTCAATAGTCTAGCCTTGGCTTTCGGCCGGCTAGACAAGCAATGAGCACAAGTAGCAGAGAGATGAGAGCAGAGTATGTGTGTGAGTGTGTGTTTTTGTGGACTATTGTTCGTGTCTGAATAAGCAGTATGAGAGTGTACATATAGCACTTAGGGAATGAAATAAATAAGGTAAAGGAAATCACAGTTCAATCAATTAAAATTAGTCAGCCAATTATGGAATCAGTTCCAATAGAGAAATTCGGAGAAGACCCCTTTAATTGGGGAGAGCCAGTTAACGGTCAGAACAAGCGTTCAACTAAGGCAAGAAATCAATATCATACCATATAGAGAGTTAGTCAAATCCCAAACCGTACTGATAATTAATTAAGGCAAGTATAATTAATCAAGGTTGCAAATAAGGAAACAAGTAAAATCTCAGCAGATATTGATTTTAACAGGACGATCATTCGAGTCCCTAATAGAAACCAATTAAGTAAAAATCTCAAGGAATACTGATTTTAACGGGAAAAAAATTGTTCAAATCCTTAACAGAAATCAACCAGACATTGAGTGACAGACATAAACAAATAACGGAGAAAATTTGAAGAAGAACAGTGCAACAAACAGAAACATCTAGGGTTTAAGCATATACACGAGAATCAGTCAAGATAGTGAAGAAATAATTAGTCTAAACACTGAAAAGTTAGAAAAACCCTTTTGAAAAACACTTAGGGCGAACCCTAATTTCAGAAGAAAGCAAATGGAATCGAAATAATTGACCAAAACAGGAGATATTCTAGGGAAAATACTAGATAATACTTGAATCATTTCAAATTTACAATGATCTGAACATATTCGAATAGTAGTAAAACTAGGGTTTCCAAAAACAGTAGAGATGAAAGAGACTCAGTCAAAACCCATAGATTCAACTAAAAATAGGAGGAAATCTGTACTTACAAACTAGAATGGCCCTAGAAAGGTCAGTAAACAAGTTCAGGCAAGAAATAAGTTGAATCTCCATGAGATTCTCTCAAGGATCCATGTAATCAAACAGCCAGGGAGTATAGAAGGCCGGTGATGGTCGGAGAATGCGCGAAAACTCCATAGACGGGAGCTTCTTGCCGGTGACGGCGATTAGGGCTGGGGGGNAAGTGTTGTGGACCGTTGATCTAAATGATCAACGACCACGATTAAACGGGGTTATTGGGTCGGGCAGGTATATATTGGGCCTGGGGTTGAAATTGGGCTGATATTAAAGGGTTTGGGTTGATATTAAGGGGTTAGGTCCGAAAAACTAAAGAAATTAAAAAGGGCTATTTGTTAAATACCCAATTAATTGATAAAAATAATTTCTAAAAATAATTAAAAATGATTTTCATGCATAGAAATTTTTTAAAACAATTACTCAATATTTTAAAAATACAACAAGCTATTTTCGGGTAAAATAATGTAATAACGCATGCAAGGGCTATAATTGCCAAGTTATTGCAATCGTAACCCAAAAATGTAAGTGTGGTTATTTGTGAAATAATTAGGCTTAGTATAAATATAAATAGCAAAAGTAAGGCATACAATTGTAAAAATTATTTGTAGTGTAATTAATGATTATTCACATAATGAAAATACTGGGATAATTTAATAAAAATCCTTAAAAAATGCAGAAATTATAGAAAATATTAGATGGTGCTCATGCACTATTTTGAAGATAGATATGCATTTAAAAAATAGTATAGGGAAAAATTGGGTATCAACACCTTCGCACGCATGGCCCTTGATTCTTTTGGGCCCGAGGGCAATTTTCCAGTCTTCATATATTCTACATATTTGTTTCTCCAATCTCAAGTCAGGCTTGTAGAGTTTATCTTGGTATGGACTTCTTCCACAACCGATCTTATGAGTTGTACGACTGCCCCCGAATTGAGCTCATCGTCTTCGACCGAAGACCCTAGGTTAGCAAGGGCATCGGACTAACTGTTTTGATCCTAGGGGAAGTGTTTCCAGGTCCACTCCTTGAACCGATGTAATGCCACCTGCAACTTATCCAGGTATCTTTGCATTCGTTCTTTTCTGACCTCGAGTGTTCCATTAACTTGGTTTACCACGAGGATGAAATCGTGCTTAGCTTCGATCACCTCTGCTCCCAAGCTTTTGGCTAGTTAGAGACCTACAATCATGGCCTCATATTCGGCCTCATTGTTAGTCAATTTTACAGTCCTAATAGATTGTCTAACTACATTGCCTGCTAGTGGCTTCAGCACGATGCCAAGTCCGGACTCTTTTGCATTCTAGGCGCCGTCCGTAAAGAGGCTCCAAATTCTCGAGGACGTCCCCAAGTTTACCAATAACTCTCGTTCAACCTTGGGTATTAGCGCCGACATAAATTCGGCCATGAAAACTGCCAAAATTTGAGATTTGATGGCTGTCTAGGATCGATATTCAATATTGTACCCACTGATTTCCATGGCCCATTTAGCCAATCGTCCCGAGAGTTTGGGTTTATGCATAATATTTCGCATCGGGTAAGTTGTCACAACACATATGGGATGGCACTAAAAATATGGTTTCAGTTTTCTAGAGGCGCTTAGCAAAAGCGAACACCAATTTTTCTAGGTAAGGGTACCTAGTTTCGGCCTCACCTAGAGTCCTGCTAACATAGTAAATTGGAAATTGCGTACCTTGTTTTTCCCTGACCATGAATCCACTTACCGCTATCTTTGATACCGCCAAGTACAGGTATAGTTGTTCGTCTACCTTCGGTGCGTGAAGCAACGGTGGGCTTGATAGATATCGCTTGAGTTCCTCTAAGGCCCATTGACATTCCGGGTCCACGAAAAATTTGTTCTTCTTCTGTAGTAGTGAAAAGAATCATTAACTCTTATATGAGGATCTCGAGATGAATGCCCAGGGCGGCTATGCGTTCGATTAATCTTTGCGCGGTCTTCACGTTGTCCACGACCGTGATATCTTCGATGGCTTTGATCTTGTCGGGTTTGATCTCGATTCCTCGATTGGATACCTTGAACCCGAGGAATTTACCTGACGACTTCGAACGAGCATTTCTCCAGGTTCAGCTTCATATTGTACTTCTTCAAAATGCTGAAAGTTTCCTGCAAATGTTTTAAATGGTCCTCTACTCGCAGGGACTTAACCAACAGATCGTCAATGTAAAATTCCATTGATTTTCCTATTTGTTCCTCAAACATCCCATTTACTAGGCATTGATAAGTCGCACCAGCGATTATAAAATCGAATGGAATCACGTTATAGCAGTACGTACCGTACTTGGTAATGAATGAGGTTTTTTCCTGATCATCCGGGTCCATCTGTAGTTGGTTGTACCCAGAATAGGTATCGAGAAAACTGAGGATCTCGTGGCTGGCCATGGCATCGATCATGCCATCGATGTTGGGCAGAGGGAAGGAGTCCTTGGGACACAGTTTGTTCAAATCTTTATAATTTACACACGTTCTTAATTAGTTCCCCTTTTCAGGGACTACAATTATGTTTGCTATACAATATAGTTACTTAACCTCCCTAATGGACCCTATTTTAAGGAGTTTAGATACCTCATCCTTGTTGAAAGCATGTTTGACCTCTTACTGGAGCCCCCTCTTTTGCTTAATTGAATGGAATTTTGGGTCCAAGCTTAGCTTGTGAGTGCTTATCTCCGGTGGGATCCCTGTCATATCAAGGTGGGACCAAGCGAAACACTCTACATTAGCTATAATAAATTGAATGAGTTTTTTCCTGAGCTCGGAAGTTAACCTCTTGCCCAAGTATACCTTCCGATCGGGTAGATGCTCAATCAATATGGCTTGTTCCAACTCTTCGGCCGTTGATTTAGTAGCGTCAGAGTCGTCGGGGACTATAAAAGTTCGGGGATCCCTGTAATCATCATCTTTGTTAGTCTGTTGCCTATCCGATTGGGTCGTAGCCAGTACAGGTGATTGCTATTTATCCTCTTTCTTTGTTCCCGAACTTGGTTCCTTTGACGTCGTGAGTGCTGATATCGGAATCACTTCTTTGACTGCAAACATGTATTTTGAGGCTTGTGTTCTCCGTAGATTGTCTTAATCCCTCCCGACGTTGGGAATTTTAACACTTGGTGAAGAGTCGAGGGCATTGCCCTCATGTTGTTGATATATGGCCTCCCAAACAGGGTGTTGCACCTCATGTATCCTTCGATCACATAAAGCTTGGCCTCCTGGATGGTCCTGGTGACATTGACTAGAAATGTTATCTCTCCCTTAGTGGTTTCACACGCCATGTTGAATCCGTTCAACACTCAGACTGCTGACGCGATTTGATCTTGTAGACCGAGCTGCTATACGACTCTCGACCGGATGATGTTGGCCGAGCTACCTAGATCAATTAACACACGCTTAACTTGAGATTTATTTATGAGTACAGATATTACCAATGCATCGTTGTGAGGCTGTACGATCCCTTCTGCTTCCTCGTTGTTGCAAGACAAGGTTCCCTCTGGTAAGTAATCTCGAGTTCGTTTTTCTCTGGTGATGGACACTTTGGTGCACTTCAACATCGACCCTTGAGGGACATCGACTCCATTGATGATCTTGTAATGGCATGTCGAGGCTCTTTTGGTTCGATTTGTTTGTTAGAATCCCTATTTCAGAAATGGTTCTTGGCTAAAAAATTCCCGAAGGTGCCCGTTGTTGAACAACTGAGCTACTCCATCTCTCAATTGTCGGCAATCCTCTGTTATGTGGCCATGAGAGCTATGATACTTGCACATATTGTTAGGATCCCTTTGGACTGGATCGGACTGTAAAGGTCGAGGCCTTTTGGTATCTTTGATGCATCAGATAGCTGATACACTGGTAGCCTCATCTACATTAAAGTTATATTCCGATGACCTTGGTGCTTCTTTAGGACCGATAGGCCTGTCGAAGCCATTCTTGCTCATGAGTCCCTGAGTGTTCTAACCTCGATCATTTCTCCTTTAATTTTGCATAGAAATTTGCCTGGACCCAGTGCTTCTTCGATCTCCATTATACGGTTGTTACCGATCTCTGTTTGACCTTGGTTCACGGTCGATATCTCTTTTGATCATGTTGATAGGTCTAACAGGATAAACAGACCCAGAATGAGCCCAAGTTGATCATCTTCGACTTTATCTTTGATTGATATCGGTTATACATATCGGCCCAAGTAATATCCAGGTACTCAAATAAATTCTACTTCAACTGCTGTGAAACCACCGAGATCGAACATTGAGCCCTTGGGTGAAAGCTTGAACGACCCAATCATCAGCGACCGGTGGCAGGTCCATTCGTTCCATTTGAAACTGGGACGCTAACTCTCCAAGAACTCCATTATCCTTCTGTTTTACTTTGAAAAGGTTAGACTTCCTGGTCTCGACCTGATAGCCCCGACGTGTGCCTTTCACGAAAGAGTCTACAAGCATAGCAAATGAGTCAATAGAATTAGGTGGTAAATTGTGATACCATATCATAGCTCCCTTTAACAGGGCCCCGAATTACTTTAGCAGGATAGATTTGATCTCGTCATCCTCCAAGTCGTTTCCTTCGATGGCGCATGTGTAGGAGGTAACATGATCGTTTCTATCAGTCATTCCATTGTATTTGGGGATTTTGGGAATGCATAGCTTCTTAGGGATCGGTTTGGGAGCCGCGCTCAAAGGGAAAGGTTTTGTATGAACTTCTTAGAGTCCAAGCCCTTTAATATCGGTGGTTCTCCTGAGATCTGATCGACACTGGAATTATAGATCTCCACCGTCTTGTCATTTCCTCAATCTTTTTCTCTCCCGACTCTACCTTTTTTGTTAGTTCTTCGATCATCTTCATGATTACCGGGTTGGTCCCTGACTCATTCTCATTTGATCTCTCTGAGACCAGCTCAACTTTGTGATCGACTTCCTGGGGTGGTTTGGGCTAAATCCTACTTGGCGGGCGGCTTTGGTTCTGGAGGTAGGCTATCGCCGCCTGTTGAGCCTGTAACATTTCGTAGATCACCCGCAAGTTGATTCCACCATCTTTCCTCCGTGTGTGCTTTGAGCGGCCAATCGAACATCCCTACGGACGCTATCCTCAGGATCGATGGGCAAATTTGCGTTGATGGACACATGGGAGCTAACCTCCATTGGATCTGCATCCGGGATTCCATCGAGGTCGACCAGGGGCACATCGTTACCGGGTGCTATGTTGTCATTGTCGTCATGGCTACTAGGCCCATTGTCAACATGTAAAGGAGCTGATTGAGGGTTTGACATTTTTTAATCCTTAAATCAGAGACACTTCAAAGAACATGTGTAAAATAATGTGTGTTATGGAAATTTGTATCAAATAACCACTATTATCCTTAGCCCCATGGTGAGCGCCAAACTATTTACCCTCAAAATGGGGTAACAATTGAATTTGTAAGTGGTTTTATGGGTACATGGATTAAATTGAGACAAAATAATAAGTTAAATTATAATCAGAAATAAAGTTTGATAAAATAAATTCAAACCACACGAGTTGAGTAGTAATAACCTTGGGGGGGAGGGGGAAGCCACCCATTGTATAATGTACTTCAATCAGTGTCAAGACACAACTGGGATAGAACTTAAAGCGAAAATAACAGTATTTTACTTCTGAGTCAATGTTACAATGTGTTTTAAATAATCAGACCCCTACTTTAGGTACAATTCTATAAAAGGTAAAAAAATCCCATGATTTACTAATTAGCCGCTTTCTCATTGATACGTGCCGAGATTCCCGCCGTGATATCCGACTGGTTACGAATATTTTGGCCTTCTGTTATCCAGCCTGACATTGTTTCCTTGAGATCTTTCAGAGTCGGGGTTGATTATCGGGTGCTAGGTTCGATGGAATTCGGGGTCATTATTCAATCCATTGCGTTTCAATCATAATCAGTCATTCAATAGATGAGATCGATTTCTACCGTTTACAACATCCAAGGGAACATTATTTATTAACATTAAATAGAAATTTTGAAATAATAAACCGGCTACAGGTGCAAAGCATAATGGTTTTCCTTTTATTGAAAATTATGTTAAATTTGATTATTTCGGTATATAATAGTATGTCTTTGGCCCTTTAAATTAAACACTCTTAACTGATATAAAACTTTTAAGCACAAAATGTAAATCTGCATTCACATAAATATTATAACAGATATAAATTTTTATTACCTATCATTATTATAATTTTTAATACAACATCAAATTCCAAAAATATTTTCAAAATGACACTCTAGAATTGCACATCAATTTTATTAATTTCTATATAATCTTTATATTTTATACTCATTAATGTAGGTACATGTACAAAGCTCATACCCTAAAACTTGTATATCAAATAAAAGCATGTCTATATATAGAATATTTGCACTCTTTATGCGACATCAACTATCAAAATGAAAAGTTATTGTATAACTGCTGAATTAGTTGGATTAAGATTATACATACTCAAAGGAGAATATATTGACATATCAATCACACACTTATGCAGGAGATGCTTGGTTACTCTAAAGGTGATCTACCCTTTAGATATTTGGGAGTTTCTCTGAGCAGAGGCTAACAACTATACAATGTGAGCCACTAATTGATAAGATGCTTTGAAGAGTTCAGAACTTGACTACTAAGTACCTATCTTATACAAGAAGAGCTATGCTAGTGAAAAGTATCCTTTCTATTGTCCAATCATTCTAAGCTCAAGTTTTCATCTTACCAAAGAAAATTATGCAGTTCATAGAGGCTATATGTAGAAGACTTCTGTGGATAGGGGCTGCTCAACCTACGAAAAAAGCACTAATTGCCTGAAAAAACTTTGTGCTCCTAAGGTAGCAAATGGCCTTAACTTTATAGATGTATAGATATGGAATAAAGAAACAATATGTAAGCTCTTATGGAACATTTGCACAAAGAATGAGAAATTATGGGTGATATGAGTACATTCATACTACGTAAAGACAAAACTTTATGGGGCACAGATCCAAAGAATTCTTCCTGGATCATGGTTCGTCTCCAATTTTCCGTTTATTGAGCATGCCATGTACTATCACGTACAATGGGCTCGCCAATCAAAATATTGGCAACGAAACCATGAGCTCTATGCAAAACGACACTTAGCATGTTGTAGACGATCATTTCCATAGAATTGTTGTCGAATTCGCTTGACGTTTGAAGGGCACAAGCTTACTTCAGTTTGTTATAGCGTGCAAATCTGGAAAGAAAATAGCACGAAGTGTAAAAATGAGGATGTTCGAGTTAATTTTTGTGATTACTCTATTCTGTATATCGGCTATGTCATACAATACCGGATCTTCCCGCCAGTAAAAATACTAGACACTCAACCTACTAATATTTGGACATGAAAAGAATCTTTTTTTTCTAGCTTGTGCCGGTTACTGTCCTTCAATTTTATTTCCTTATTGTACCTAAGATTGGTATAGGTTTGGCCGAAATAGGAAGTTTACCCTGAGAAAGTAGGTAAAACCTATGTTGCTCGGACTCTTCAAAAGTGATCCTGTATTCATATCGGATCCTCCAAAAATACACCAAATTTGGAGGATCCGACACGCACCCGACGCTATTTTTGAAGAGTCCGAGTAACATAGGATAAAACACAGACCTAAAACAAGTGTAAAAGTCCTATTCGTCTTCATTTTTCAAATTGTTGCGTGCTCACTCTTCTTTCCTTTTTTTTATTTCTCCTACATTATTATAGATACACGTTGCTGATAATGATCCAGACGCTTGTGGTTGTTCTAGAAGAAAGTAAGCCTACGACGACACTTAATTAATGATGTGTATAATAAATGTCAGAAAAGGGCTTATTTACTGACATTTTTCAAGTAATGTCGTAAAATTAATGACATTTTAGTAAAAAAAGTCAATACTATTGAGACTTTTAATGCAAATATCGGAATGTTAGTCGTTATTTTGTGACGTTTAAAAATAAATGAAGGAAATTTTAACAATTAAATTTTACTAATTGAAAGTAAAAAAAAAATTAAGACCCCTTAGCGTTCTCCTTTCATAAAGGGAAAAAAAACTAGGTTCTTCTCTCAGAAACCCTAGCAATTTCTCCCCTTTCCCAACCCCAAGACACATATGACACTTCTACAGCAAGACGCCATCTTTGCATCATTTTTCGCGAAATTCTCAAGCATTTAACGGTTATAGCAGCAAGGTACAATCTTTGCACCAGCCTATAGGGAATTTTATTTTAGACTTGCTTCATCTAATGTTCAGCACCCCGATCTATTTATGTTTTTATCAAGGGTGCTGCATTTTTGGGTAAGTGTTTAATTCTGTTTTGTTCACTTGATTGAATTTCTAATTAAATGCATTTAAATGGTTGCCCTCTTTTATTTTATTACTATGATATATAGTGGATTTTGACATTGGCTAATGATTGGTGCTCTATAGTTGGGAAATGATAGTGTATACACTAGAAGAATATGAAATCATCTAATTTGTTGGATGTCCTATTTTTGCTTCTATTTTGTTAATTTTTTCTTCCTAAGAAACAGAGCATTGTTCTTATAGTTTGAATAATCATCTAATGAGAGTCTGGAGTGTCTTACAATTCAGGGGTCGGCTAGATCAAGTAGAGTCCCGCGTGATCACGTCCCCATACAGAGTGGTTCAACTGGGGCCGATGAGACCAGGCCAGTAGACGCGCACTCGACTTTTGAGGAGGCAACAACGGTTGTGTTCTACGGTGAGCTTCGATGAATTTTTGGCTTTCTCAACTTCGGGTTTGCATCTTTTAAACGGAAGCTTCTTTTTCGTAGGCCTTTAAAAAACTCAAGTATGAGCTGCTTCGTTGTGAGGCTAGGTTGCGGAAAGCCTTGAGCAGGGAGAAATATCTTAGGCTTCTTTGTGATAAGAAGACAAGAGAGTTGATACAACTTCGATCTGAGATGAATCGAAGCCATGACTACGAAGGCAACCTCGAGAAGCATGTAATCTTTATTTTGAGGGAATGCAGGCTTCTTCTCCCATCTTTAGAAGCTAACCTTTCGGTATTTCAGTTGCAGAGAAAGATGGAGGCGCTGGAATGCCTTTGGGGCAAAGTCGGCCAGGCCAATTTTGAATGCAACAAATTGAAGGCACAGATAGATGCTCATGTTGCGGCCAAAAAAAATGCTTTGGCTAAGGCCTCTGCCCTCGAGATGCAACTTCATAATCCTCGAGAAAGCAACTCGGTTCAGACGAGCAGGATTTCTAAGCTTGAGACAAAGCTTTTGAAGATGAAGGCCGAGGTCGTGGATGCTCGAGCCGAAGCTAAAGAGGTCCGAACAAAGGCCGATAAGAAGGTGGACATCTATCTGAAAGATGCTGCTGAAGCTTGTATAAAGTTGAGGGAGACTTCCGATCGAGAGAGACTAAGAAATGATTATGCCCGATGCAAAACCCGGAGGGAAACCCTCGAGGAGATTCATGACAGGGCTTCGATCTCTCGGAGGATATAGAGAAGGCCAAGGCGAATGATTTCGACGCCAAGTTCCTCGTTTATGATACTGAAGATAACGAGGATGAGGCCGGTAAGGGAGCTGGTCCCGAGGGAGCTAATGAAGGCATAGTCCCTGAGGGGGAGAAAGTTTGAGTCCCCGAGAGTAGACTAGGTTTTTTATTTCTGATTCTTTATATAGGGCTCCCTGTGGGAGTATTGTAAATGTATCTTTGTATCATTACATATATAAAAAGAAACCTTTTGGTTTTCCCTTTATATAAATTTCCACTTACTTGTGTCTTTATTTTTGTTTTGAATTTTGATGCTCGCCAATTACTAATCCGATGAGTTGGACTTCAAAATGAAACCCTTGGGGTTTTGTTCTTGATGAGTAATTGGTGATAGTTGATGGTTAAGCGTTTAGGGCTCAATCCTCGAGTCAAGTTTTGACTCGAACTCATCGACCCTTTGGTTTTTTAGATCGACCCTGAGGCTCTTTAGGTTGGCCCTTAGGCTCTTACGCATTGGCCCTTAGGCTTTTTTTAGGTCGGCCCTGAGGCTCTTTAGGCTGGCCCTTGGGCTCTTACGCATTGGCCCCTAGGCTTTTTTTAGGTCGGTTCTTGAGGCTCTTTTGGCTGGCCTTTGGGCTCTTATGCATTGGCCCTTAGGCTCTTTTAGATTGGGTCGATGCGACCTTTAATATGGCTATAGTTTTCCCTCTTTAATGACTTTTTGAAGTTTTTATGTTCGTTCGACTCTTCGACAGCTTGACAAGAACCTCAATTATGAGTCTATATGTGACGATAAATGAGCACCTCGGGAGGTTCGCTCGAAGACTGAATTTTTGAAGCCTTTTCATTATTTGGAGCTGATATGATCGAAGTTCTTTTGCTTATGCCGAGGGTAGGCTGATTAACCGGTTCTTTTCGAAGTATTTCTGATGTATTTGAAGGCTTGTAGTTTTATGGCGGTAGTCGGACGTCTCCGAGCTACGTTAATTTGGCCGGGGTCTTTTAATATGACCGTAGTCTTTATGTTTGGCCGTAGCCTTTTAGCCCCGGGTGAGATAGCCTCGGCGTCTATATCGAGGGATTGCCTTTTAAGGGGTCTTACAAGTTCGAATATGTAGCCTTGGCCTTAATATTGGGGTTATCCCTTTTTCAAGGTCTTATGAATTTTAGCATGCCTCGTTTAGGTCTTACAGATTTGACATTGCCTCATTGAGGGCTTACAAGCTCGATGTTGCCTCGTTGAGGGCTTACAAGCTCGAGGTTGCTTGTTGGGTCCAAACGCACACGCAAGTATACGTGGTCGACAAGTAATATAGGATTGTAAGTCCAGCTATCGTACCCACAGAGACTTGTAATTAACTATCAACTAAATTAAATCCAAACAATTAATCTATTCAAGCGAATATAAAAGTATGAATATTTAACTAAAATTAATCTAGAATAGTAAACTATGAACTTAAGGAAATAATTGGCGAGATTTTAGATACGAATTCAATGAGATCCGATATTCTAGAGCTATGGGTTAGCTAACAATCATGTTGAGTTTTCCACTTAAATCGTCTAATTCAATTATCTGGTTTATTGATTGACGAGGTTAATATTGCTCGTAGCCTTCTCCCGAAGTACCACTCGCCTATTCAAGCTAACCTAACGCCTATATTCCTATGAAATTAGGATTAACAAGAACTCATTAATAATTCTCGTATAATAACCAAGCAAGAAGATTAGGTATATTCCTACCCTAACCGCAAATCCGCTCCCCTGAAGGATTAAGATCTTGCTCTACCCAATCTTATATGCAATCTAGAATTCCCTCTCCCGAGTTCAATCCTAGATTCGTAGATAGTATTCAATTGGTGATCAAGCAATCAAATAATTAAGCGCAAGATTGAATAAATAAACCAATATGATAAAATAATAAGAACAATTCAAGCTTCAAACTACAACGTTCATGTAGCACCCAAAACTCTAGAACTAATAAACTATGAAATTAAAGGAAGAGAAGAGAAGAAAAACTCGGTAGAGCCTCCTTCAACCGTGGTGTGTGTTCCTCCACGTGAATCTCCTCGTCCAAATCGTCAAATAATCCCCCTAAAGTTGTGTTTTTCGGGTCTATTTATAAGCTTGGGACAAACCCTAAACGTGTAGGAGACTTCTATTCAAACCGGGAAACACTTAAAACCTTCAAAACTCAGAATTGAACGGACCCCGGGACCCAGGCGTTAAGCCCCAAATGCCCCATTATAGCCAGGATAGGCCTGGCTTTATGGGTCTAACGCCCCACTATAGCCAGGCTAGGCCTGGCTTTATGGCCAAAACTCCCCACTATAGCCCGGGTTGCTCCTTTTCGACTCTTGAGCGTATTTTTGACGTTTATGCACCCATTTAGCTCGGATTTCCTCTCCAATTCACCTACACATGAAATAGACTCCATTATGCACATATAACGTGTATTTTTATCACAAAAGCACATAAAATGTAAGGTATATAATGCTTAAAACTATGGATTCTAGCCACGCATCAGTTGCCTCATCTAGGGCTTACAAATTTGATGTTGCCTCGTTGAGGGCTTACGAGCTCGAGGTTGCCTCATTGAGGGATTATGAATTCGAGTTTAGATGGCTCGGTGAGCTCTGTTGACGACAGTCCCCGAGTGTTCGAGAGTTTTTGGCCCTGGAGTCGTTTTCTTGTGAAAAATGGAAAACATCTTTCAAGCACAAAAAGATACTCCTTCGATTACTTTATACAAGCGTACGTGTTTTCGCCATCGAGTGTTCTATTATTCTAGGTGGACACGGTTCATTAGACCGTTTGGTCCGATACAACATTCTCCTGTCGAGGCCCTCTTTGTACTATTTCAATTTCTTTGAGGAGGTGACCTCCGGGGGGGATGCCCCCCAGTATTTGAGGTTGATCGAAGAGAAGACTTGAATACTTGATGAGTTCTCCTTAGGTAGCATATGGATGTTGCCTCAGTTAAAACCTTGTCGGTAAAACCCATTTGGGATAAAATCCGACCTATGGGAAAAAGAACGCATCGCTTGCTTTAAAACCTAAGGTCTTCGGGCTAGAGGGTGCTTCGGTTCCTCTCAATCGAACACCTGCATATAAGTTAGTATAAAACATAAATGAAAGGTTGGAGGATTGTACCTTAGTTGTGATAGCGTTCGAGCCTTGGTATATTTTAATTGATCGCCCTGAGGATGCGGCACGGTCCTTTATATATTCATCTGGGTGCAGCCGAGAATGTAGGTTGTGGTTGCTACTTGTTCGTTTTTTTATTTTTTGTCTCCTTCGATGTAAAGGCATCGATGTCGGTGCCACATCGTGCACTGCGAACATCTCTCTTACTGCATGTTGCTCTTTGTACACTATTTTTATTCTGTCCTTCGTTGGAAACTTCATCACTTGATACAGAGTTGACGACACCGCTCTCATACGGTGTATCCATGGCCTTCCGGGGACGGCATTGTACCTCATGTCACCTTCGATGACCTGAAACTTGGTATCTTGGATTGTACCGGTCCAGGAGGGTAATCTCCCCTTTCGTTGTTTCGCTCGCCATGTTGAATCCATTGAGAACTCGAGAGGCGGGCACTATCTGGTCGAGCAGTCTGAGCTGCTCCACCACCCTCGACATGATTATGTTGGCCGAGCTACCTGGATCCACGAGCACACGTTTAATTTGAAATTTATTCAAGAGAAAGGAAACTACTAGTGTGACATTATAAGGCTGAGACAAGGTCTCGATGTCCTCTTCGCTTAATGTGAGAGCGTCCTCTGGTACGTAACTTCGAGTTCGATTTTCCCTCCTAATGGATATTTTGTCCGCTTTACAACGGGTCCCTGTGGGACGTCGATTCCTCCAATGATCATGTTGATGACGTGTTGTGGTTCTTCTGGTTCGTTCTTCCTGTTTGCCTCTCATTCCCGAAATTGGTTCTTAGCTCGGTCGCTGAGGAACTCTCGAAGATGACCTTCACTAATTAGTCAGGCTACCTCTTCTCGAAGCTGTCGACAATCCTCGTCCTATGACCGTGAGTACTATGGTATTTGCATACCAAGTTGGGTTCCTTTGTGAAGGATCTGATAGTATGGGCTTTGTCCATCTAGTATCTTTGATCTTACTTATGGCTGACAGAATGTCTGAAACATCGATGTTGAAGTTATACTCGGATAAAGTGGGTGCCTCTATTGGCCATGTGTGCTTATCGAACCCAGCTTTGCTTACGAGTCCCCGAGAACCCTGACCTCGATCTGTCCTTCGATCATTTTGAGGTATATTGCACCTCGGGACATTTCTTCGATCATCTACATACGGTTGGTACCTTTCTTTGCTTGGCATCGACTCTCTTTCTAGAAACCTTGATTCCTTTGCTAAGATCTTATTAGGATATACCGAGCCCGAGGGGGCTCCCAATTGGTCGTCCTCGACCCTGATCTTCAACTGGTACCAATTGTGCACATCCGCCCAAGTTATGGCGGGATATTCAACCAAATTCTGCTTCAGTTGCTTCGAAGCTATCGATCTTTGTTCGTTCAGGTCCTGAGTGAAGTCCTGCACTGCGCAGTCATCGTAGACTGGTGGTAATTCCATTCGTTCCATTTGAAAGCGAGACACGAACTCCCTCGGCATCTCGTTTTCTCTATGATTGATTTTGAAGATATCAGACTTCCTTGTAACGACCTTGATGGCACCGACATGTGCCTTTACGAAAAAGTCTGCCAACATGGAAGACGAATCTATTGAGTTCGGGGGTAGGTTATGACACCATATCATGGCCCACTTTGACAGTGTTTCTCCATATTTTGTCAACAAGACGGATTCAATCTCGTCATCCTTTAACTCGTTTCCATTTACAGCACAAGTATAGGGAGTAATGTGCTTATTGGGGTCCGAAGTCCCGTTATATTTCAGGAGATCAGGCATTATGAACTTCTTCGATATTGGCTTCAGCTTCGAACTTGATGGGAATGGATTTTACACGAACTTCATTGAATATACACCCTTCATAATCGGGGGTGCACCCGGGATCTTATCGACCCTCGAGTTATAGGTCTCCACCTTTTTGTCGTTAGCTTCTATCTTTTTTTCGCTTGATTTAATCTTTTTTGTGAGGTCCTCGAGCATCTTCATAATAGAAGGTTCGGCTTCTGACCCGTTGTTACTCGACCACTCTGGTGCCTACTCGACTCGAGGAGCCATTTCTGGTGGTGCTGTGCTTGGAGTTTTTTTATGTCTTTGTAGCTGAGCAATAGCCACTTGTTGTGCCTGTAACATCTCAAAAATGACTTTAAGGCTAATTTATCTTTCCTCCCAAGCAGGAGTTCTATGTAATTCATGTTGGTCTCCTCCGCGCACACTTCCGTCTGTATGAGAGCTTACATCGACATGTTGAGCGTTGCGTGATCCCACATCGACCAGGATTGGTGCTGGTGCCATCCTAGGGTTTTGCAGTGGTATACTGTCGCCTGAAGCAGCTGCATCATTCTCTCGATGAAGCTCAAGACCGTTGTTTTCATGTGCATTCACTGAGTTAAAAATTTTTGACCTGAAATCAAAGATTCTTCGACAAGAAAAAGTGTGAAGAATAACTTGTGTTTTCAGTAAACCAACACTAAAACGATCACTATTATTTTTATCCCCACGGTGGGCGCCAAATTGTTTACCTTGAAAATGGTAATGACAATTATATATGATTTTGTGATTCTAAAAATATGTGATTTATTTTAATACTAGTTGTTAGGAAATAGATGCTAAATGTATATAAGAAAAATAAGATATGCAAACCAAGATGCTAAAGGCAGGGCCCGAGCTGGCTGGAACAGACGCTTTGAGTTTACTGACAATGGGACCTCGAGGTCAGGCTATAATGAATGATAACGATCGATCAATGAAAATACAGTGGTATTGGGGCCTCGGGATAGCCTTTAACAGTAAATAATAAGCAATAAATGAAGAACAATTAATGAACACAATAAATGGAAAGCAATAAATCTGTAGAACGATTGTTGAGCACGTTTAAGCTAGAAAGGAGAGAATGTTCTTATTGTATTGAATTCTCATGTGTGTTAAAAAATGACAAAGGTCTCCTTTATATAGGAGGGAGGAATCCCAACACAGTACATGCATAATTATGACAAGGTAACACTACTGGTACAACTATTCAATGACATAGTATGGACTTGTATTATTCTTCCAGACTTGGTCAGCTCTAATAACGTGCCCTTATGCATTTCCATGACGGTCATCGATTTGTACTGCTCCGAGGTTAATCACAATAAACCTTCGATATGTTGCCTCGAGGAATGCACCTCGGGGTCAGACTCCAAACTCTGCCCCGAGCTTCTCGAAGTCGGGCGTGAAATGCCACAATGGCCTCAAAAGCGGACTCCCCGATTTGGTTGTATACATAGTCGAACAATAAAGAAGAAAGGCCAGAGTTGAACAATTAACGTTTTTAAAACATTTTTGCAGAAACCCTATTAGAAATCAAAACCCTAGCTTTAGAGAAAAGTGAAATCAGTTCATAATAGTAGTAAAAACAGAATAATCTTAAAGGGAAAATACTAAATAAACTCAGAACACTTCAGATCAAAAGAGATCTGAACTGATTTTCCAGAAATAGTTAGGTTTGTACAAAAAAAATAAACAGAGGTGGAAAAATCAGGTTTTAAACCTGAGATTTTAAGCCATGAAAACACAACAATGATAATACTCACAGACATGGGGGTGAATACAGACATATTAATCGAGGACATGAGGGGTTTTAACCAAATATCTCTCATGCTTCTTGAGATTACCCTCAAGCAATACGAAAATCGAAATACCAATAGAGATACAAGGCTAGATAAGGCCTGGAATCAAAGAAGAAACCCCTGGATCGAAGGGATTCCAATGACGGTGGTTTAGGGTTAGAATGGGGTGACAGAGAAGAGAGGAGGAGAAGGGTCTCAGGGCGGCGGGTTTGGGAAAATGAATAGGTTTGGGTCGTTAGGGTAATTAAAAAAGGTAAGAGTGTCCTGGACCGTAGATCTCCTGAGATCAACGGCCAGGATTAAATCTGGGGTTGGGGCGGGTTATAAGAATTGGGTATTGGGTTTGGTTTGTGGGTTAGGTTAGGGTATTGGGCTTATGGTTGTTGGGCTGAGTAATTAGGTCGAAAAGATTAATTGAAAGGGGCTATATTTTAAATACCTAGTTAATTCAATAAAATAATTTGTAAAAATAGTTAATAAATGATGAAAAATGCTATTTGTGTATGAAAATGATTTTAAAATGATTACTTAATATTATTTAAATACAGAAGGTCATTTTCTTGTAAAATAAGGTAATTATGCACATGTGGGCTATTATTGCAAAGTTATTGCAATCATAACCTAAAGATGTAAATATGGCTATTTATAAAATAATTAAAGCTTAGTATAAATATAATATGATAGAATTAAGTCATAAAATTATTATAAAATTATTTATTTAGATAATAAAATACTGGGATAAATTAATTAAAATCTTTTAAAATTACAGAAAATTATGGAAAAATATTGATTGATGCCCATGCATTGTTTTGAAAATATATATGCATTTTTGAAATTAGTATAGGAATAAATTGGGTGTCAACAGTAAGTGTCTTGGTTATCCTTGACATGAGAAAATTAGGAACCCACGGACTATGTGTTATGTGAATTTCATGTGAGCGGTGTATATGCAAGGTGACGGGTGCTTATACGTTGCCGAATAATCTGTTTTACCTAATTTCCTGTTTTTCCTTAATTATTTCCTTCCCTGTCTTAATTGTTATATGTTCTAAATTCTTTCCATGTTTAACTACTACTTGTCAATCAATACCTTCTCATATTATCTTAGCCCTTCCATAGTTTCAGGATTCCCTGCTATTTTCATAAATTGATTTACTTGCACCTTATAATTGTCAATTGATGGATTGGTCTCGCCGTGTAGTATTACTCGTGTAGGTTTCTATATTGTACAAGTTCCCTTTTGGTTCAGTTTGTTATCCATTGATCTTACAGGCTTTGTGGTTGAACTATTGATTTGATTGTGCTTTGAGTAGTTGGTACTGATATGGTGGGATTGGGATGTACGTCGTAGCAGGTGTAACAATGGTGAATTGATATGGTGGAATAAGGGTGAATATCTTTTATACAGCGGATCGGGTGGCACGCCGCAACATGTATAATAAGGATGGATTGACGTGGTGAAATAAGGGTGAACTAAGATACTGATATCGATATATGATGGGATCGGGTTGCACGCTGCAACATATTTATGTATATTATATCTGTTGTTGATGGTATTACGGTGAAATAAGGGAGGATTTGGTGTTGTCTAGTGGGATCGGGTTACGCGCTGCAACAACCTATATGCTTTCATTTCTTGGGTTGAGTTGGTTTCCGATATCTTTATTTGAACTGTTAAAGATTGGTAATTCTGGACGACATTGGTTCACTCTTGAGTCTGTGGTTATTATTCTCAGTTGACTATTTAATTCTGTTCAATGTTTCTATTTTTCTGTCATTATTATATATATTGCGTACAGGTTGTTGTGTAAGTGACCCGCCTTTGCCTCGTCATTACTTCGTCGAGGTTAGGCTCAACATTTATCAGTACATGAGGTCGGTTGTAAAAATACTACACTCTACACTTCTATGCAGATTTTGGATTCTATCCAAGCGGCGGCTACTAGAGAGTGCGGATCGGACAGTCTGTGGAGACTTGAGGTATAGCTGATCAGCGCCCGCAGCTCCTGAAATCCCCTTCTTTGTTTATATTTAGCTGTTTATTTTTCATTCAGACAGATTTGTATTTATTTCAGACCCTTGTATGTATTATTCTAGTAGCTAGTGCACTTGTGACACCAGGTTCAGGGATTTTTTAGTAGGTGTTTGACAGTTTTAGCTTCCGCATTAATAATTCAATTATTTTAGTATTTCTCGTTATTCAACTCAACTGTTAAAAATGGATAATATGTTCTAATCTTGGCTTGCCTAGCAAGTTAAATGTTAGGCGCCATCACGGTCTCGACGGTGGGAATTTCACATCGTTCAAGGTTGTATCAGAGCACTAGGTTACATAAGTCTCATGAGTCACGAGCAAACTTAGTAGAGTCTGGAGTATCGGTACAGAGACGTATGTACTTATCTTCCAGAGGCTATAGAGTTAGGAACCATTTCACTCCTATTATTCTTTGTCGAGTGATTTTTATTAAATCATTGCTGATTGAAACCTTCTATTCTATTCTCACACAGATGGCGAGAACATGTACCGTGTCCTCAGTTGAGCAGCAGCCAGAGCCCCCAGTGGCAGCTCCTATGCGAGGCCGAGGTCGAGGCTGAGGTCATGCCAATGGCCGAGGCAGGGGCAGAGCTCATCCTAGAGCCCGAGCAACAGCACCAACGGCGGAGCCTCAGGTGGAGTTTGATGAGGAGGCTCTATCCTAGACTGTTCCAGCAGAACCAGCTCAGGTCCCAGAGGGGTTCATCGCCACCCCCAGTGCTCCAGGATGCTTTGGTCTATTTGGTGGGACTTATGGAGAGTGTGGCATAGGACGACACTTTCCCCATGGCACCAGCCGTCTCTTAGGCTGGAGGACGAGCACAGACTCCTGCTACTCACACCCCGGAGTAGATGGCTCCCCAGTATAAGACTTCAGCAACTCAGCCAATTAGAGTAGTTCAGCCAGTTGTTGCGGCACAGGTTGGTGATGGACATGTTATGACTCCTGAGGGTTTATTGAGATTGGACAAGTTCACCAAGATTTTCTCAAATCACTACAGTAGGGAACCTTCTTAGGACCCACAGGATTATCTTGAACGATGCTATGAGGTGCTGCGAAATATGGGGATAGTGGAGACCAATGGGTTTTATTTTGCCGTGTTTCAGATGACAGTTCCGCCAAGAGACGGTGGAATGATTTTGTATTGAACAGACCAACCAGGTCACCTACTTTTACTTGGGACAAGTTCTCTCAGTTATTTCTTGAGAAGTTCCTTCCTATCACTCAGAGAGAGATAGAGAGAGAGCTACCGCAGGAAGTTCGAGTGCCTCCAGCAACGCCGTATGGCCCTCCCCCAGTTTGAGACCCGCTTTGTGGACTTAGCCAGTCATGCTATTATTCTGCTTCCTACCGAGAGAGAAAGAGAGAGAGGAGTTTTATTGAGGGACTCGCTCATCCTATCAAGTTGCAGATGTCTAAGGAGATGGGGAGTGAGATTTCTTTCAGACGGCTGCCAATGTCGCCAGGTAGGCCGAGGATGTTCTTTCAAAGGAGGGAGGGCAGGGGATTGATAAGAGGCCTCATCATTCCGGTGGATTTAGTAGCGCCTAATCTGGAGGCAGGGGTACTTTTGGTAGGGGTCATCCTCCCAAGACATATCATTCAGCGCTTCAGGCATCCCATAGTGCTTTAGGTAGTCTTGGTCCTTATGTGCCTCATATTGGACATCCAGCCTACAGTGCACCGCCAGCTCCTATTAGTGCACCTCCTATTTAGAGTTATTACCGTGTTAATCCATCCCATTCGAGCCAGTCTTAGTTTCAGCAGCCACAGCACCAGGATGGATGTTTTGAGTGTGGAGGTCTTGAGCATATCAGGAGGACTTGTCCGAGATTATTGGGTGGTACGCCACAGTAGATTTCACGTGCCATGATTCCGGCACTGGGTGCACCACCGCCCACTCAGCCAGCTAGAGGTAGGGTTCAGGGAGACAGAAGTAGAGGTCAGGCCGCAAAAGGTGGAGGTCAGGCCGTTAGAGGTGGAGGTCAGACCGCTAGAGATAGAGGCCAATAAACAGGAGGTCGTCCTAGGGATGTGGTTCATAGTGGTGGGGCCCAACCCTGATGTTATGCTTTCCCAATCATGTATGAGGCGGAGTCGTTTGATGTTGTTATCACAAGTACTGTTTCAGTTTGCAGTAGAGATGTTTCAGTTCTATTTTATCCGGGTTCAACTTATTCCTATGTGTCATCCTATTTTGCTTCATATCTGGTTGTGCCTCGTGATTCTTTGAGTGCTCCTATGTATGTGTCCACACATGTAGGAGATTCTATTGTTTTAGATCTTGTCTATCATTCGTGTGTGGTTAACATTAGGGTTCTTGAGACTAGTGTAGATCTTCTACTTCTCGATATGGTTGATTTTGATGACATTTTGGGTATGGACTGGTTGTCACCTTATCATGCTATATTCGATTGTCACGCCAAGATAGTGACCTTAGCCTTGTCGGGGTTGCCTCGATAGAGTGGAGAGGAACTCCTGGCCATTCTACCAGTAGGGTTATCCATTATGTGAAGGCTCAACATATGGTTGAGAAGGGGTGTCTAGCTTATTTGGCTTATGTCCATGATTGTAGTGTGGAGGTTCCTTCTATGGATTCAGCGCCAGTTGTTCGAGAGTTTCCATAGGTGTTTCCTGCAGACCTGCCGGGGATGCCACCCGACAGGGATATCGACTTCTGTATTGACTTAGTTCCGAGCACCCAGTTCTACCATACTGCATGGCCCCGCCAGAGTTGAAAGAATTGAAGGAGCAGTTGCAAGATTTGCTTGATAAGGGCTTCATTAGACCTAGTGTCTCGCCCTGGGTGCGCAGGTGTTGTTTGTGAAGAAGAAAAATAGATCGATGAGGATATGCATAGACTACCGGCAATTGAACAAAGTCACCATCAAGAACAAGTATCCATTGTTGAGGATTGATGGCTTATTTGATCATCTTCAGGGTGCCAATGTATTTTCGAAGATTTATTTGAGGTCTGGCTACCATCAGTTGAGGATTATTTCATCTGATGTACCTTAGACAACTTTTTGGGCTCGGTACAAGAATTATTAGTTTCTACTGATGTCATTTGGGCTAACAAACGCCCCAGTAGCATTTATGGATTTGATGAACCAGGTGTTCAAGCCTTATCTAGTTTCCTTCATGATGGTGTTTATTGATGATATCTATATTTACTCCCGCAGTCGAGAGGAGCACGAGCAGCATATTTAGATCGTACTTCAGACTCTGAGAGATCGCCAATTATATGCTAAGTTTTCACAATGCGAGTTTTGTTTGAGCTCAGTCGCCTTTTTAGGGAACATTGTATCAGCAGAGGGCATTCAGGTGGATCCTAAGAAGATTGAGGCAGTTCAGAACTGGCCTAGACCTACTTTAGCCACGGAGATTCGGAGTTTCTTGGGTTTGGCGGGTTATTACCATCAATTTGTGGAAGGGTTCTCATCTATAGCATCCCCGTTGACCAGGTTGACCTAGAAGAATGCCCCGTTCAGATGATCAGACGAGTGTGAGGCGAGCTTTTAAAAGCTCAATATGGCTTTGACTGTGCTGGTGTTGGTGTTGCCCACGGGTTAAGATCTTATACGGTATATTATGATGCATCTTGTATTGTACTTGGTGTGGTGTTGATACGGGATGGAAAGGTAATTGCATATGCTTTGCGGCAACTGAAGTTTCACGAGAAGAATTACCCTAATCATGATCTAGAGCTGGTAGCCATTGTCCATGCGCTGAAGATTTGGAGGCACTATATTTATGGTGTGTCGTACGAGGTATTCACATATCATCGGATCTTGCACTATTTGTTCAAGGAGAAGGAGATCAATTTGAGGCAGAGGAGGTGGTTAGACCTATTGAAGGACTATGATATCACCATCTTGTATCATCCTAGAAAGGCCAATGTGGTGGCCGATGCTTTGAGTAGAAAGTCAGCGAGTATGGGAAGCCTTGCATACATTCCAGTCGGGGAGAGACCGCTTGCATTAGATGTCCAGGCTTTGGCCAATCAGTTCATGATGTTGGATATTTCTGAGCCCAGTCGTGTTCTAGCTTGTACAATTGCTCGATTTTCTTTGTTTGAGCGCATCATAGATCGGCAGATTGATGACCCTCATTTGCTTGTCCTTAGGGACACAGTGCGGCACGATGATGACAAGAAGGTTACTTTTTGAGGTGATAGAGGTTTGAGGATGAAGGGTCGTGTTTGTGTGCCTAATGTGGATGGACTTCGTGAGTTGATTCTTAAGGAGACCCATAGTTCCCCGTGTTCTATTCACCCAGGTGACGCCAGGATGTATCAGGACTTCTGGAAGCATTATTGGTGGAAGAGGATGAAGAAAGACATAATTGCACATGTAGCTCAGTGTCTAAATTTTCAGCAGGTAAAGTGTGAGCATCAGAGACCTGGTGGTTTGCTGCAGAAGTTGGAGATTCCTGAGTGCAAGTGGTAGCGTATTACTATGGATTTTGTTATTGGACTCCTACGGACTCACAGGAAGTTTGATGCAGTTTGGGTCATTGTGGACAGGCTGACCAAGTCGGCGCACTTCATTTCTATGGAAGTTACTTATTCTTCTGAGCGGTTGGCAGAGATTTAAATCCGCGAGATTGTCCGTCTTCACAGTGTGACCATGTATATCATTTCTGATCGAGGTGCAAAGTTCACCTCTTACTTCTGGAGGGCAGTATAACGTGAGTTGGGCATGCAAGTTGAGCTGGGCTTAACATTTCATCCTCAAACAGACGAACACTCCAAGCGCACTATTCAGATACTGGAGGATATGCTCCACGCTTGTGTTATAGACTTCGGAGTTTCTTGGGGTCAGTTCTTGCCGCTTGCGGAGTTTGCCTACAACAACAGTTACCAGTCGAGCATTCAGATGGATCCATATGAGTCATTATACGGTAGGCGGTACCGATCGCCAGTCGGATGGTTTGAGCCGAAGGAGGCTCGGTTGTTGGGTAAAAACTTAGTACGTGATGCCTTGGATAAGGTCAGGATTATTCAGGATCGACTTCGCACAACTCATTCCAGGCAAAAGAGTTATGCCGACCGTAGAGTTCGTGATGTTGCAATCATGATCGAAGAGAGAGTATTGTTGCGGGTATCACCCATAAAAGGTGTGATGAGGTTCAGAAAGAAGGGAAAGTTTAGCCATAGGTATATCGGACCTTTTGAGATTCTTGAGAGAGTGGGAGAGGTGGCCTAAGACTGGCGTTGCCACCTGGTTTATCAGCAGTTCATCTGGTGTTCCATGTGTCCATGTGCCAGAAGTATCACGGCGATCCATCCCACGTGTTAGATTTCAGCATTGTCCAGTAGGACAAGGATTTGACTTATGAGGAGGAGCCGATGGTTATTCTAGCCCAGTAGGTTCGTTAGTTGAGATCGAAGACTTACCCTTCCGTTCGAGTGTAGGGGAGAGTCAACCCATTAAGGCAGCTACTTGGGAGTTCGAGAAGGACATGCTGAGTAGATATCCCCACCTTTTTACTAGACCAGGTATTTTTCTATGTCCGTTCGAGGATGAACGTCTGTTTTAGAGGTGAAGAATGTGATGAACCGATAGGTCATCTTATGTTTTAGAACCAAATTCTATGTTTCCAAGACTTTAGAACCTCATTTTAGCCTTCCTCGATTTGCGTACGTAGCCCGGGTTTTAATTCGAAAGGCTTATATGATAAAAATAATACAATAATTTGCTTAAAAATTAATTTGAGTTGACTCCAGTCGACATTTTGAGTAAACAGACCCCGATCCGCATTTTGACGGTCCCGGTGGATTCGTATCAAAATATAGGACCTGAGTGTATGCCCAGAATCGAATATGGGGGTCTCTAGCTCGAGTTATGAATTGTTGTTGAAAGTTAAAAGTCTGGAAAGTTTAATGGTTTTTAAGAATTGATTGATTTTTGGCCATGATGATACCGGCTCTGTATTTTGGTTCCGGAGCCTAATGCAGGTCTATTATAATATTTATGACTTGTCTGTAAAATTTTGTGAGAAACGAAGTTGGTTTGACGTGATTCGGACGCCCAGTTGTGAAAATAGAAGTTTTAAAGCTTTCTTGAGAATTTCATTCGATTTGGTGTTCAATTCGTAGTTCTATGTGTTATTTTGGTGATTCGATCGCGCGAGCAAGTTCGTATGATATTTTAGGACTTGTGTGCATTTTTAGTTTAGAGCCCCGAGGGCTAGGGTGAGTTTCGGTTAGGCTACGGGGTGAATTGAACTTAGAAAATCTGGTGCTTTTGTTGCAACTAGTATTCTAGTGTGTTGTGCTTCGCGATCGCGAAGGGGGTCTGGGCTGGGGGAGGATTTTACACTACAGGAACGCGAGGCCATGGTCGTAAACATGGAGCATTGGGGGGTTGCTCTACGTGAATGCCACCCGTCACACGCGAACGTGTAGCGTTAGCTAGCTTGGGCAGGGGACTTGAGGTTACACTACTGGATAAAACAATCCCATTACTGGATTTTTTGTCATTCTTTCAAAATTTCAAAACTAGAAGACCTAGAAGCGATTTTACCATAAGATTTTCTTTCCCAATTTGTTGGTAAGTGATTCTAACCTACTTTCTTTCAATTACCCATTACATTTCACGAGTTTTCAACCTAAAATCTAGTGTTTCTATGTTGAAAATTGTGGGTTTGGGTGGAATTAGGAATTTTTGAGAAATTGAGATTCAGACCTCAAATTGAGGTCGGATTCTAAATCTAATTTCATAATCGGGCTCGAGGGTGAATGGGTAAGTGGATTTTGGTCCGAACCTCGAGGTTTTACCCAGCGGGCCTGAGGTCAATTTTTGACTTATGGGGGGAAGGTTTGACAAATCTAAATTTATGCATTGTAGTTGATTCCTTTAGCAGTAATTGATATTATTGAGTCAACTGTGATTAGATACAAGTGGTTTGGAGGCGGATTGTAGAGGAAAAGATGTGATTGAGCATTGAGTTGCCTTTGGAGCGAGGTAAGTGTATTGGTTAACCTTGAGTTGACTCGGACTATGTGTAATGTGAATTTCATGTGAGCGGCGTATATGCGAGGTGATGAGTGCTTATACGCTGTCGAATTATCTGTTTTCCCTGATCTTTCCTTTTTTCCTTGATTATTTCCTTCCCTCTCTTAATTGTTATGCTCTAAATGTTTTCCATGCTTAACTCCTATTTGTCAATTAATACCTTCTCCTATTATTGATGTAAGCCCTTCCATAGTTTCATGATTCCCTGCTATTTGCTTAAATTGATTTACTTGCACCTTTTAATTGTCAATTTTCGGATTGTTCTCGCTGCACTCGTGTAGGTTTCTTTATGGTACAAGTTTCCTTTTGGTTTAGTTTGTTATTTATTGATCGTAAAGGATATGTGGTTGAACTATTGATTTGATTGTGCTTTGAGTATTTGGTACTGATATGGTGGGATCGGGCTGCATGCTGCAACATGTGAAATAAGGGTGGATTGCTATGGTGGAATAAGGGTGAATATGTTCTATAGATACGATGGGGTTGCACGCCGCAACAGGTGTAACAAGGGTGGATTGATGGGAAAATATATTTATATATGGTGGGATCGAGTTGCGCGCCGCAACATATTTATATATATTATCTCTGTTGTTGATGTTAGTACGGTGAAATAAGGGAGCATTTTGTGTTGTCTGGTGGGATCGAGTTACATGCCGCAACAATGTTTATGCTTTCATTTCTTGGCCTGCGTTGGTTTAGGGAACTGTTAAAGATTGGTAATTCTGGACGACACAGGTTCATTCTTGAGTATGTGGTTATTATTCTCAATTGACTGTTTAATTTTGTTCAGTATTTTTATTTTTCTTTCATTATTATATATGTTGCGTACAGGTTGTAGTGTAAGTTACCCGCCTTAGCCTCGTCACTATTTCGTCGAGACTAGGCTCGACACTACCAGTACATGGGGTCGGTTGTACTGATACGATACTCTGCACTTCTTTGCACATTTTGGATGCGGTCCCAGCAGCAGCTATTAGGGAGCTCGAATCGGACAGCCTGGCGAGACTTGAGGTATAGTTGCTCAAACCCCGCAGTTCCAGTCCCCTTCTTTGTTTATATTTAGCTATGTATTTTTCATTTAGACAGCTTTGTACTTACTTCAGACCCTTGTATGTATTACTCTAGTAGCTCGTGCACTTGTGACTTCAGGTTTAGGGATTTTGTAGTAGGTGTTTGACAATTTTAGCTTTCGCATTCATAATTCAGTTATTTCAGTATTTCTCATTATTCAATTCAACTGTTAAAAATGGATAATATGTTCTAAAGTTGGTTTATCTAACAAGTGAAATGTTAGGCATCATCACGATCCCGACGGTGAAAATTCCGGATCATGACACTATGAAATCTTTGGTTTTGGAATAATTAATTAGTTTGCCTTAATTTTCTGGGATTTCATCATCTCACCTAGGAAAAGAAAAAGAAATCATCACCTGCTCATTCTCAAATTATTATGGAAGAGAATTGAAAAGAGGAAGAGGAGACATACAATTAATGACAATTGTTTCGTTCTTTGATTCATTCTAGGAATAGAAATTCAGGTAAAGAACGTACTCTTTTCGTTTCATATTAATAGTCACGATTACTAAAAATAATTATCATAATTATTTGTTGTTTTAGAAGTTCAAGATAAAATTGATTATTTTTTTTTTTTTTACTATTAGTAATAATTAGTCTTGAAAATAAAGATACCACATAAATAAAATAAATATTCAGTGAAGAAAGATTATATCTTAAGACATAAATAAGGATAGAATAAACTAATCCTTTTCCTAATTAATATTTCTTAAGAGGTGTATAAAAGAGAAACATGACATATAATATGAGAAGGAGGGAGTATTACCATTCCGTTTCCTCTAAATACGAAATTAATAATATAATGTTTGTTTTGATTGTTACTTAAATTTTATTATATCATAGCACTGAAAAGTGTCACTATATGAAACGACTTATTATGTGTGGTCGTGTTGTACATTATTTTTTTCTCATCTTCCCCTTTCTTATTAATATTAAATAATACTATTTTTTCTTTTACCTTACCTCTTTATAAAATAATCTTGCCTCATACTTCACTTATTTTTTATACTATTGCAAGTTTATTCTTCATGTTGTTAGTGTGGCATTATAAAATGATGACAAATAATACAATATATTTAAACATTTTGTACATCAAAACAATACATTATAACACAATACAATATTATACTATACATACCAGAGTAATCCAAACCAACCATGTATATTGAAAGACACCAACTGCCTAACAAATACGTCATATTCTGAGGCGAACTGATATGAATTATTAAGTTGAATAAATAAAATAAAGTGTTCTGATTCAATTGTATATGTTGTTAAAACTGTGTTAAAAAGTCTGGTACAGTAGTTTAGAAAAGATTTTGCCTCGATCCAAGTAGAATGTACGGTGCATTTTCCTTAATATTCTCTTAAGTATTTACGATTGGGACAAGATGATGACCAGAAATTTCAATAAGTAAAGTTTATTTCCTTTTGGATTGGATTATTTTAAATATTTTTAAGCTAAAATAATTTTTAATCCATTTTATAATATTTGGATAGAGTAAGTACTTTTAAGCATTTGTTTTTAAGCTAAAATGACAAAAACAAGCCAAAAGTAGAAATCTAAAAGCTAAAATTCTTAACTTATGTTCTAATTTTTTTTTGACTTAAACGTCATTTAAAATAAGTTCATCCAGACGGGCTATTAGTTGATCATAGTCGGATAGTGTCAACTGTCAATATGGTCTTGGCCTGCTGGCCAGTCTAACCCGGCCCGTAATTTAATAGGCTTGGACAAAGGTTTTGGAGCCCATTTAAAAAAGACTTTTAAGCCTAGCCCAAGTAAACCCCAATGAGGCTTGGCATAGGGCCGGCCCGATCCGTAGACTTAATAACAAGAAGAGCAGTCAAATCTCAAATTAGTAATATTTTTATGTGAATATTAATAACTTTTTTCTTACAATTTTAGTTATGTTTTAATGTTTAAGTAATTAACATTACGTATAATTACAAATTTAGATGAAAATGAAGATATCAGACATCTTTATTTCACAAGAGATTCAAATATACTTACGGTCAACTTCCTCTAGGTGCAAGTATGTTTTTCTTGAGCCATGCTATGTTTTATATTTATTTTTATTTTATTATTATTATTATTAATGTTGTTTATTATTATTATTATTATTATTATTATTATTAGAATAACATTCATAGACAAAGTAATCTCTGACACTGTATTTTCCGGAACCAACGCAAAAGCTAATATAGTTCAAAATATAAATCTGAATTGAAGTTAAACGAATGATGTAATATGATAAACCCACACGGATTGAGTCAGCCCACTCGTGATATTATGCACTTTGAGCCTAGGCCTGTACGATTTTAAATGCGTCAGTAGAGTATAAGACCTGTTTATTTATGTACAAACATCTCTCCCGTATTTTGTCGATGTGAAATTCGCACGGTTTAAAAATGAGTTACTTATGACTCGATTCAAAAGTCCAGATCACTATCAAAATTGATTTTACAATTGATGCACTAATATATCTTGCTAATACAACAAAACCTGAAGATAATTCAACAAATATTAAGAATGCTCTTAAACTAGGGGTGGACATAAAATCCGAAAAATTGAATTCCGAACCGAACCGAATTTAATTTGGTATTTCAGTTTCGATTTTTTCAGTATTTCGGTTTATTTCTGTACAGAAATTTCGGTATTTCGGTTCGGTATACAGTATTAGATTTCTGATATTTCGATATTTCGGTATACCGAAATAGTTTAATCCAAGCCCAACTTTATTTTTATTTTTTAGCCCAATAACTTTAAGCCCAAACCTCAAAAGTCCAAAACTCCTATTCCCTGGTTCCTTACCCTTAGGCTTTATCAAGGTTCCACCAAGCAGATTAAAAACTTCTAGAAATTTTGAAGTAGAGATAAAAAGTGTATAGGCAGTCAATTATCTTTGGCATTGAGCTTGATGGACTGTTCAACTATCCTTCTTTTTGCTTGAGGATAAAGTATGGCTTTATTGCTTTTTACGTGTAAGTTGTAATGTCACGACCCGAAATTCCACCTTCGGGCCATGACTGCGTCTAACGTTGAACCTGCTAGACAAGCCAACGTACACAATTTCATTAGCGTACTAACATTAAAATACAGAAATAAGTAAAGCATCTAATATTCCTTTTTCAAATGTGGAGGCAGATAAATTCTGAAATAACAAAAACACCAATAACACGAATCTTTTATAATAGCCTAGCACCCGGAGTCACTAACTCACGAACTGACTAAGAGGTTACTAAATACAAAGTCTGAAGAAATGATACAAAAACTGTCTAAGAGCTAAGGAAAACAAGACAGAATAGAAGAAAAAGGATAGAAGAGACGCCAAGGCCCACGAACGTCTGCGGGTCTACCTTGAAATCTCTGAGTGGAATGAAGGATGCTCCCTCAATCAGGGCCCACCGGGTCCGACTATGGGATCTGCACAACATAGAGAAGTGCAGGTGTAGCATCAGTACAACCGACCCCATGTACTGAGCAAGTGTCGAGCCTAACCTCGGCTGTAGTAGAGGCGAGGATAGACACGACCACGATAATCTACATGTACAGTTCTACCAAAAATATAGCAAGGAAATGACAATTATTTAACAGATAAGCAAGGGTCACGAGGAAAAGTAAGGGGGCAACAGGTAATTAGCAAAAATGAAATATTGAACACAATAAGTAAACAGATAAATGAATGGCACGGCATCACCCTTCGTGCTTTAATCTCGTCCTCACTATGCAACAGGTAAATGTATATGAAATGATGGCAATAATAAATGAAATAAACGGCACGACATCACCCTTCGTGCTTTACTCTCGTCCTCACTATGCAACAGGTAAATATATATGAAATGATTGCAATAATAAATGATATGAATGTCACGACATCACCCTTCGTGCTTTACTCTCTTCATCACCTTGCGATAAATAAATAATGAATGATATGAATAAATGGTACGGCATCACCCTTCGTGCTTTACTCTCTTCCTCACTTTGCAATAAATAAATAACGAATGCTATGAATGAATGACACGGCATCACCCTTCGTTCTTTACTCTCTTCCGCACTTAGCAATAAATAAATAATGAATGCTATGAATGAATGGCACGACATCACCCTTCGTGTTTTACTCTCTTCCTCACTTAGCAATAAATAAATAATGAATGCTATGAATGAATGGCACGGCGTCACCCTTCGTGCTTTACTCTCTTCCTCACTCAGCAATAAATAAATAATGAATGCTATGAATTAATGGCACGGTATCACCCTTCGTGCTTTACTCTCTTCCTCACCCAAGTAATATCAACAACAAATAACAAAATTGGCACGGAAATCAATTAGTGAAATTCACTTCACAACCACCCGACACGGGGAATAACAACCAAAGTCAAACACATTTTCCCTGTAAGGGTCTCAGCTATAACCAATTCCTTACGAGTACATAACTTCCCAAAAGAACTACTTCATAACATAAAGATCATTGAGGTAATAACAAGTAATTAAGCAAAACAGACTTACGAGCATGCTTTGACACACAATGCATAGGTACTCGTCACCTTACCTATGCATTGAACATGATAAACACATAACACATGGTGCACAATACCTATTCCCTCAACAAAGTTAGGCAAGACACTTACCTCGGTCAAAAAATGCAATTCAAGCCTCTAATACCGCCTTTCCTCTAGAATCCGACTCCGAAACGGTAATATCTATTCATAATCAATTTAATAACATCAATATTGACTCATTAATACAATCCCACAGCCTAAATATCCAATTCCTAGCATTCTTCCAAAATTTCCAAAATTCGACCCTGGGCCCGCTTGGTCCAAGCACAAGACTCGCACCAAAAAACGATCACCCATACCCCCACGAGTTCAAATATATGATTTGTTTTGAAATTCGACCCCAAATTGAGGTTGAATTACCCAAAATCCCATAAACCCTATCTCTACCCAAAACCCCTAATTTCAACTTTGATTTTAGGATTTTAGGCCTAGATTCTAGTGATTAGGGAAGAAAAATGGAAGAAATTGGAGTTAAAGTCACTTATCCAAGTGGTTATGGAGGTAGAATAGCTTGGGGGTCGTCAATGGGGTTTGGAGAAGAAGAGAAGAGTGCAAAAATAAGAAATCCCGTAATGATATTCTGTTTTGGGGCTTTTAAAATAACTGGGCGAAAATGTTCAGTGCGATCGCGGACAAGGGATTGCGATCGCGGAGTTAGCCGGGTTTCACTCTCTGTGATCGCGGAGAAGCTGGACTGCACTCTCTACGATCACGGAGAGAAGAATGTGATCGCGGAGCATCAGGATCTCCTACACTGTGATCGCGGCCCCACCAATGCGATCGCGTAAGGCATCATACCCCTCCCCCACTTTCAACTCTATGCGATCGCAGCTCCACTTATGCGATCGCATAAACTAAGCTACCAGACACTAGAAAATCAACAAAACACCAGATTTTTCCCATTTTTACACTCTGTTAGCTACTCGAAACTCACCCTCAGGACTCCAAACCAAAAACACACACGGCTTCCAAATCAACATACGAACTTATTCAAGTACTAAAACCACCGAAATAACATCAAAATCAATGAATTCAACCTCAAAACTCATAGAATTTTCTTAAAACTTCTTAAGGCTTAATTATTCCAGTTTTGATCCGAAACATGTCATATTAAGTCCGTTTTACACCAAAATTTACAGATAACTCACATAACATATATCAAACCTGTTCCGGGCTCCGGAACCATAATACGGGCCCGGTAACACATATTTCAAATCAAAATCATTTCAAAAGTCCTTATTATTTCCAGAAAACAATTTCCTTTAAAAATTCATTTCTCGGGCTTGGGACCTCGGAATTTGATTCCGGGCATACGCCCAAGTCCCATATTATTCTACGGACCCTCCGGGACCGTCAAATCACGGGTCCGGGGTCTGTTTACCAAAAGACCAAAGTCAACTTTAATCAATTAATCATTATAAAAATCAACTTTTCATCAAGTTTTCACATAAAATTTTCCCGGCTACACGCCCGGGCTATGCACGCATATCGAGATGAGATTAACGAAGGCTTTCGGGGCCTCGAAACACAGATTTAGCTAAATTATCAAAGGATGACCTTTTGGGTCATCAGAATCTCCACCTATAAAACAAACGTTCGCCCTCGAACGGACATAGAAAGGTACCTGAGTCTGGGAAAAGGTGGGGATAACGGCTCCGCATATCAGACTCGGACTCCCAAGTAGCTGCCTCGGTAGGCTGACCTCTCCACTGAACACGAATCGAAGGATAACTCTTCGATCTCAACTGACGAACCTGCCTAGCTAATATGGCTACTGGATCCTCCTCATAAGATAGATCCTGGTCTAACTGGACACCGCTTAAGTCAAGAAGATGAGACGGATCCACAATATACCTCCGGAGCATAGATACATGCAACACTGGATGCACGACTTATAAATGCCGTGGCAAGGCAAGTCTGTAAGCCACCTCCCCTACCTTTTACAAAATATCGAATGGACCAATGTACCTAGGGCTCAACTTGCCCTTCTTCCCGAACCTCATCACGCCCTTCATAGGCGACACTCTAAGAAACACCTGATCTCCTATCATGAAAGCCAAATCTCTAACTTTGCGATCCACATAACTCTTCTGCCTGGACTGAGCTATACGAAGCCTATCCTGAATAATCTGCACCTTGTCCAAGGCATCCTGGACTAACTCAGAACCCAACAATCTAGCCTCTCCCGGCTCAAACCATCCAACTGGAGACCGACACCGTCTACTATTCAACTCCTTGTACGGAGCCATCTGAATGCTCGACTGATAACTGTTGTTGTAGCAAATTCAGCTAAAGGCAAGAACTGGTCCCATGAACCACCAAAATAAATAACACAGGCTTGCAACATATTCTCCAAAATCTGAATAGTACGCTCAGACTGCCCGTCCGTCTGAGGATGAAATGTTGTGCTCAAATCAATCTGTGTGCCCAACTCTCGCTGAAATACCCTCTAGAAATGGGAGGTAAACTGATGATATAATGGATATGGGCACACCATGCAATCTAACAATCTCTCTCATGTAGATCTTTGCCAACTTCTCTGCTGAATACGACACCGATACTGGAATGAAATGCGCTGACTTGGTCAGTCTATCCACAATAACCCAAACTGCATCAACCATCCTTTGAGTCCATGGGAGTCCAACTACAAAGTCCATGGTGATACACTTCCACTCAGGAAGCCGAATCTGCTGCATCAACCCACCGGGTCTCTGGTGCTCGTACTTCACCTGCTGACAGTTCAAACACCGAGCTACATAAGCTACAATATCCTTCTTCATTCTACGCCACCAATAATGCTGCCGCAAGTCTTGGTACATCTTTGTGGCGCCCAGATGAATGGAATACCGGGAACTATGGGCCTCCTGAAGTATCAAATCAAGAATGCCATCAATATCGGGCACACAAATACGGCCCTGCATCCGAGGAACTCCCTCATCATCCATTGTGACCTACTTGGCACCTCCGTGCCGAACCATATCCCTAAGAGTGCATAAGTAACGATCATCATATTTCCTGGCCCGAATGCGATCATACAATGAAGAACGGGCTACGGTAAGGACCAACACACTGACAGTCTCAGAAACCTCTAATCTCACAAATCGGTTGGCTAAGGCCTGAACATCAAACGCAAGAGGTCTCTCCCCGACTAATAAATAATCTTGACTGCCCATACTGGCTGACTTCCAGCTCAAAGCATCGGCCACCACATTGGCCTTTCCCGGATGATAAAGGATGGTCATATCATAATCCTTCAGCAACTCTAACCATCTCCTCTACCTCATGTTCAACTCCATCAGTCTGAATAGATACTGCAAGATCTTATGGTCCGTGAACACCTCACATGGCACTCCGTACAGATAGTGCCTCCAAATCTTCAAAGCGTGAACAATAGCTGCCAGCTCCAAATCATGGACTGGATAGTTCTTCTCATGAATATTCAACTGACGAGAAGCATTGGCTATAACCTTCCCATCTTGCATCAACATTGCACCAAGCCCAACCCGTGAAGCATCATAATACACGGTATAAGGTCATGTACCTGTGGGCAACACTAACACTGGTGCCGTGGTCAAGGCTGTCTTGAGCTTCTGAAAGCTCGCCTCACACTCATCCGACCACCTGAACTGAGAAATCTTCTGGTTCAACCTGGTCATCGGGGTTGCGATAGATGAAAAGCCCTCCACAAATTGGCAATAATACCCAGCTAAGCCCAAGAAGCTCCGAATCTCTGTAGTTGAAGTAGGCCTAGGCCAATCTCTAACTACTGAAATCTTCTTGGGATCTACCTGAATATCCCCTAATGAAACCACATGGCCTAGAAATGCAACTGACCCCAGCCAAAACTCACACTTGGAGAACTTGGCATACAACTAACTATCCCTCAGAGTCTAGAGGACAACTCTAAGGTGCTGCTCATGCTCCTGTCGGCTGCGAGAGTATATCAAAATATCATCAATGAAAACAATAAAGAACGAGTACAAATAAGTCCTGAACATTCGTGTCATCAACTCCATGAATGCAGCGGGGGCATTAGTCAACCCAAAAGACATTACAAAAAACTCATAGTGCCCATAACGAGTGCGAAAAGCTGTCTTAGGGAAATCAGAAGCCCTAATCCTCAGCTCATGATAACCAGATCTCAAGTCTATCTTGGACAACACCGTAGCACCCTGGAGTTGGTCAAAGAGATCATCAATCCTCGGCAAAGGATACTTGTTCTTAATAGTAACCTTATTCAGCTGCCGGTAGTCAATACACATCCTCATCGAGCCATCCTTCTTCTTGACAAACAATACTGGAGCACCCCAAGGAGAAACACTAGGCCTAATGAAGCCCTTATCCAACAAATCCTGTAACTGCTCCTTCAATTCCTTCAACTCGGGCGGGTCCATACGATACAACGGAGTGGAAATGGGCTGAGTGTCCTCAGCTACCTCAATACAAAAGTCAATATCCCTGTCGGGTGGCATACCTGGCAGGTCAGCATGGAATACCTCTGGAAACTCACGAACTATGGGCACAGACTCCAAGGAAGGAACCTCGAGACTAGAATCACGAACATAGGCTAGATAGGCCAAACAACCCTTCTCGACCATGCGCCGAGCCTTCATGTAAGAAACAACTCTACCAGAAGAATGACTAGGAGTCCCCCTCTACTCCAAACGAGGTACCCCTGGCAAGGCCAAGGTCACTGTCTTGGGATGACAGTCCAGAATAGCATAATAGGGGGATAACCAATCCATCCCCAATATAACATCAAAGTCGGCCATATCAAGAAGCAAAAGATCAACCTGAGTCTCTAGACCACCAATAACTACTAAGCAAGCACGGTAGACTCGATCTACCACTATAGAATCACCCACCGGTGTAGACACATGCACAACAGTACTCAATGAATCACGAGGCATGCTCAAATAAGGGGCAAACTATGAAGAAACTTAGGAGAATGTAGAACCCGGATCAAATAACACCGAAGCCTCTCGGCTGCAAATTGAAACTGTACCTGTAATAACTGCGTCGGAAGCCTCAGCATCAGGACGGGAAGGAAAAGCATAACACCGAGGTTGTGCCCCTCCAACCTGCACATCTCTGGTTCTGCCTGCTACGGGCTGACCTCTACCTCTCATGGCCTGCCCTCCGCCTCTATGAGTTTGACCTCCACCTCTAGCACCACGACCACCACGAGTACCTTGATACTGAGAACTACCAGAAGCCTTGGGGCAATACCTCACAATGTGCCCATGAACACCACAAGTGTAACAAGGTCTCTGCTGATGTGGCTGATGACTATGGAACTGCCCCTGACGAACCTGATAACCACCTTGGTAATTCTGAAGTGGCTGTGCACTAATAGGTGCTGGTGGTGCACTAATAGGAGCTGGTGGTGCACGGTGAGATACCTGAAGTGCTGACTGGAAAGGTCGAGGTGGATGACCCCTACTGAAAGAATCCCTGCCTCCAGATGAGGCTCCACTGAATCTACTAAAGTGACAGGGCCTCTTGTCAGCCCCCTGACCACCTCCTTGTGACAAAATCATCTCAATCCTCCTGGCCACATCGGCGGCATCCTGGAACGAAATGTCAGTACATGACTCCCTGGCCATCTGGAGTTTGATGGGCTGGGCTAAACCCTCAATAAATCTCCGCACTCTCTCACGATCTGTGGGAAGTATCATAAGTGCATGTCTGGCTTGAGTGATGAACCTGGTCTCGTACTGAGTAACAGACATAAATCCCTGTTGGAGGCGCTCAAACTGCCTCCTAAGATCCTCTCGCTGAGTAATGGGAAGAAACTTCCCCAAGAATAGCTCGAAGAACTGAGCCAAAGTCAAAGGTGCAGACCCAGCTAGTCTGGTCAAGCAATAGTCTCTCCACCAAGTCTTGGCTGTGCCAGATAACCGAAAAGTAGAGAAGTCAACTCCATTGGACTCCACTATTCCCATGTTCCGAAGAACCTCATGACAACTATCCAAATAATCATGTGGATCCCCTGACGGTGCACCAGTAAAAGTAGCAGTGAATAACTTGGTGAACCGATCTAGCCTCCATAGAGCATCTGCTGACATTGTTTCACCCTCGGCTGCCGGTGCCACAATACCCGACTGAGCTACTCCAGCTGTCTTAGGTGTTGGAGTCTGAAACTGAGTGTCAACCTGCTCTGGGGGTATGAAGAAAAGGAGTCTGGGTCCCTCCCCCAGCCTGAGAACCAGCTGGTGCAATAGGAAGAAGACCGACCTGAGCCACACTTTCCATCAGTCCCACCAACCGGACTAGAGCGTCCTGGAGCACTGGGGTAGCAATGAACCCCTCCGGTACCTGAGTTGGTCGGACTGGAACCGTCCGAGCAGGAACCTCACCGGCATAGTCTACATGTGGGTCCTCTACTGGAGCCGCTGCTCTAGCTCAGCCTCAGCCTCTAGCACGGCCTCGGCCCCTTGTAGGAGCTGCAATGGGGGGATCCGCCTGCTGGCCGGTCGATGAGGAAGCACGCGTTCTTGCCATCTGCGAGAGAGTAAGATAGAGACTCGATTAGTATTTAGAACTCAAATGGAATGACAGAGAATGAAAGATATGAAGTGATTCCCTAACTTTTCAGCCTCTGGGGATAAGTACAGACGTCTCCGTACCGATCCCTCAAACTCTACCAAGGTTGTCCGTGAGTTGTGAGACCTAAGCAACCTAGTGCTCTGATACCAACTTGTCACGACCCAAAATCCCACCTTCGGGCCATGACTGGGTCTAACATTGAACCCGCTAGACAAGCCAACGTACAGAATTTCATTAGTGTACTAACATTAAAATACAGAAATAAGTAAAGCATCTAATATTCCTTTTTCAAATGCGGAAGCAGATAAATTCTGAAATAACAAAAGCACCAATAGCACGAATCTTTTACAATAGCCCAGCACCCGGAGTCACTAACTCAAGAACTGACTAAGAGGTTACTAAATACAAAATCTGAAGAAATGATACAAAAAATGTCTTAGAGCTAAGGAAAACAAGACATAATAGAAGAAAAGGGATAGAAGAGACGCCAAGGCCCACGAACGTCTGCGGATCTACCTTGAAATCTCTGAGTGGACTAAAGGATGCTCCCTCAATCAGGGTCCACCGGGTCCAGCTGTGGGATCTGCACAACAAAGAGAAGTGGAGGTGTAGCATCAGTACAAATGACCCCATGTACTGAGCAAGTGCCGAGCCTAACCTCGACCGATGTAGTGGCGAGGCTAGACACGACCACGATAATCTACCTGTACAGTTCTACCAAAAATATAGAAAGGAAATGACAATTATTTAATAGATAAGCAAGGGTTACGGGGACAAGTAAGGGGGCAACAGGTAATTAGCAAAAATGTAATATTGAACACAATGAGTAAACAGATAAATGAATGGCACTGCATCACCCTTCGGGCTTTACTCTCGTCCTCACTATGCAACATGTAAATGTATATGAAATGATGGCAATAATAAATGAAATGAATGGCGCGGCATCACCCTTCATGCTTTACTCTCGTCCTCACTATGCAACAGGTAAATATATATGAAGTGATTGCAATAATAAATGATATGAATGGCACGACATCACCCTTCGTGCTTTACTCTCTTCCTCACCTTGCGATAAATAAATAATGAATGATATGAATAAATGGCACGGCATCACCCTTCGTGTTTTACTCTCTTCCTCACTTTGCAATAAATAAATAAGGAATTCTATGAATGAATGGCACGACATCACCCTTCATGCTTTACTCTCTTCCTCACTTAGCAATAAATAAATAATGAATGCTATGAATGAATGGCACGGCATCACCCTTCGTGCTTTACTCTCTTCCTCACTTAGCAATAAATAAATAATGAATGCTATGAATGAAGGGCATGGCATCACCCTTCGTGCTTTACTCTCTTCCTCACCCAAGTAATATCAACAACAAATAACAAACTTGGCACGGAAATCAATTACTGAAATTCACTTAACAAACACCCGACACGGGGAATAACAAACAAAGACAAACACATTTGCCCGACAAGGGTCTCATCTATAACGAATTCCTTACGAGTATATAACTTCCCAAAAGAACTACTTCATAACATAATGATCATTGAGGTAATAAAATGTAATTAAGCAAAACAGACTCACGGGCATGCTTTGACACACAATGCATAGGTACTCTTCACCTTACCTATGCATTGAACATGATAAACACATAAAACATGGTGCACAATACCTATTCCCTCACCAAAGTTAGGCAAGACACTTACCTCGGTCCAAAAATGCAATTCAAGCCTCTAATACCGCCTTTCCTCTCGAATCCGACTCCGAAACGGTAATATATATTTATAATCAATTTAATAACATCAATATTGACTCATTAATACAATCCCACAGCCTAAATATCCAATTCCTAGCATTCTTCCAAAATTTCCAAAATTCGACCCTGGGCCCGCTTGGTCCAAGCACAAGGCTCGGACCAAAAAACGATCACCCATACCCCCACGAGTTCAAAGATATAATTTATTTTGAAATTCGACCCCAAATTGAGGTTGAATTACCCAAAATCCCATAAACCCTATCTCTACCCAAAATCCCTAATTTCTACTTCGATTTTAGGATTTTAGGCCTAGATTCTAGTGATTTGGGAAGGAAAATGGAAGAAATTGGAGTTAAAGTCACTTACCCAAGTGGTTATGGAGGTAGAATAGCTTGGGGGTCGTCAATGGGGTTTGGATAAGAAGAGAAGAGTGCAAAAATAAGAAATCCCGTAATGATATTCTGTTTTGGGGCTTTTAAAATAACTGGGCGAAAATGTTCAGTGCGATCGCGGACAAGGGATTGCGATCGCGGAGTTAGCTGGGTTTCACTCTCTGCGATCGCGGAGAGAGGAATGTGATCACGGAGAAGCTGGACTGCACTTTCTGCCATCGCGGAGCATCAGGATCTCCTACACTGCGATCGCGACCCCACCAATGCGATCGCGTAAGGCATCAGATCCCTCCCCCACTCTCAAATCTATGCGATCACAGCTCCACCTATTCGATCGCATAAACTAAGCTACGAGACACCAGAAAATCAACAAAACACCATATTTTTCCCATTTATACACTCCGTTAGCTACCCCAAACTCACCCGAGCCCTCGGGACTCCAAACCAAAAACACACACGGCTTCCAAATCAACATACGAACTTATTCAAGTACTAAAACCACCGAAATAACATCAAAATCAATGAATTCAACCTCAAAACGCATAGAATTTTCTTAAAACTTCTTAAGGCTTAATTATTCCAGTTTTGATCCGAAACACGTCATATTAAGTCCGTTTTACACCAGACTTTACATATAACTCACATAACATATATTAAACCTGTTTCGGGCTCCGGAACCATAGTACAGAGATAACTTTATGTATTATATTTGTATAATTATGTATAATTTATGTATATCACTAAAAAAACAATGAATATAATCTGCTATTTGTGTAAGTATTCCCTTCTTATTCTTATCAAGCCTAGTAATAAGTTTTTCCAAATCCAAAGGACTGCATTAGAACCCAAAGGAATGCATTAGAAGCTAATTTTCAATGTTCCAATTCCCTTAAAATGAATAGTTAACCCAATAACCACCCCTAGCCGCTTAAACTATATATATATATANTGTGTGTGTGTGTGTGTGTGTGTGTGTGTGTGTGTATAATTTGTGCATTATATGTGTATATTTTGTATATCAACATATAATGTATGTAGATGGCTAGAAAAAGTAAACAGTAAATATGGTCTGCTATTTGTATAAAAATCCCATAGGAAATCTCCCTATTTTTAGTTCAATTTCGATAATCAACCTTGATTATTTTCTTAGTTAGCCCAATTTCTTACTACTTGCTATTATCCAATCCAATTTCCAATTTGGGCGATGTGCACAAATAGCCACTAAGAGAAGCTGTCTTTATTTTAAAGCCATTGTTTAAAATGTATTTAGTCTTTAGCCACTGCTTTAATAAACTTTAACTGTCCGGACGAAAATATCCTTCTGCTAATGTCCTTAACTTTTGAACATAACTTCAAGACTACATGTCCTCAACTTTTGAACTTGTAACTCTACGTTCAGGACTTCAGGACTTCAGGACTACATGTCCTTAAATTTTGAACTTAACTTCAGGACTACATGTCCTTAACTTTTGAACTTCGAACTCAAACTTCAGGACCGAGTGTCCTTAACTTTAGTACTTATAAGTCAAAGTTGAGGAACAAGTGTCCTTAACTTTTGAACTTGTAAGTCTAAGTTAAGGACCTATTGTCCTTAACTTTTGAACTTGTAATTGTAAGTTAAGGGATGCCTGTCCTTAACTTTTGTACTGGTTAGTCTAAGTTTAGGACAAAGTGTCCTTAACTTTTGAAATTGGAACTCAAACAAAGTGTCCTCAAGCATCACCCTTCGTGCTTTTACATTCTATCACAATATCATACATGACATCACCCTTCGTGCTTTACACTCTTCCTCACCCAAACAATATCAATAACATCAATCCGACGAGGAAAAAGCAACAATAGGAATCACAATAATAAAACCGTAACGTCCCGGCAAGGGAACAATAGTAAAATCAATACCATCCCGGCAAGGGACACAACTATAACCAATCTCACTTAGTACATAACTTCACATAGAATTTCTCAACTGAAATCAATACTCAACACTGATTGATATCAATAATTTCCACCTATATGAATAACCACAAAGTGAAACTCAAGTAATAATCAATGAAAAATCACACAATTCACAATATTCGACTCATGGGCATGCTTGACACCAACGTATAGGTACTCGTCACCTCACCTATATGTTGGAAATGATACTAACACATAGCAAATAGGTAACAACACCTATTCTCTCAAGCTAAAGTTAGGTCAAACACTTATCTCGAACTCCACGACCAAACTCAAGCCTCAATTACCGCTTTCCCTTTTTAATTTGACTCGAATTCACTTGTATCTAGACATAATTAACTTAATAACATCAATAAACGCTAAATAATTCAATCTCAATGCTTAATTATAGTTTTTCTATCATTCTTCCCAAAAAGTCAAAAATCGACCCCGGGCTTGCTTGGTCAAAACACGAGGTTCGGACTAGAACCCGATCACTCATTCACCCACTATCCCGAATATGTAATTAGTTTCGGAATCTGACCCCAAAATGAGGTCTAAATTTCAATTATTCAAAAAGCCCTAACTCTACCCAAATCCCTAATTTTCTACCCTTAAGAACATGATTTAGGCCTAAAAATCTAATGGGTGTTAATGGAAATTGAAGAAAACGAGTCTAAGAAAACATACCTATGATTTTGTGGTGAAATCTGTCTTCCAAAATCGCCTAAGTTCGAGTTTTAGTGAAAGAGTTATGGAAATTTGAAGGGATCCCATTTTTGCTACTGGTTTTAAAAGACTGGTGAAATGTGCCATGCGTTCGCGACCAACCCTGTGCGTTCGCGGAGGCTTCCACTCCCCTGCCCTTTGCGTTCGCATAAAAAGGTACGCATTCGCACATTGTAAATTCTACCCATCCCCCAGCCCCCTTCCTATTCTATGCGGTCGGGCGAGACTAGACGCGTTCGTGTAGAACAACTTCTTAAAGCTCCGCGTTCGCGTCCTACCCTATACGTTCGCATAAGGTAAACCTGCCCCCTCCCAATTTGTGCAGTGCGTTCACGTTGTTTACCACGCGTTCGTATAGAGGAAATGCCTGGACACCAGCAAACAACAATAACACCAGATTTTCTAAGTCAAAAAGCACTCTGACGCCTATCCGAAACTCACTCGAGCCCTCGGGGCTCCAAACCAAACACATACACAACCTCAAAAATATCCTACGGACTTACTCGTGCGATCAAATCGCCAAAAAAACATCTTAAACAACGAATTTAGCATAGAAATCAAAGAAAAATCTCAAAACTTTCAAAGTATCAAATTTCACAACTACGGGTTTGAATCACGTCAAACGACCTCCGTTTCTTACCATATTTTACATACACATCTTAAATATCATATTGAACCTGTACCGAGCTCTGGAACCAAAATACGGGCCCGATACCATAAATTTTAAATATAATCAAATTTCTAAAAACTCTTATATTTTTTCGGAAAATAATTTCTTTCAAATATCCTTTTCTAGGGCTTGGGACCTCAGAATTTGATTCCAGGCATACGCCCAAGTCCCATATTTTCCTACGGACCCTTCAGGACCGTCAAATCACGGGTTCGGGACCGTTTTCCAAAAATGTTGACCGAAGTCAACTTACTTAAATTTTAAAGGCAAAAATTGCATTTTCTCAATTTTTCATATAAAAGCTTCCCGACTAAATGTCCGTGCTGCGCACGCAAAACAAGGTGAGATAAAAGGAGGTTTTGAAGGCCTCGGAACACTATTTTGACTTATAAAACACGGGATGACCTTTTGGGTCATCATATTCTCCACCTCTAAAACAAACATTCGTCCTCGAACGGACATAGAAAAGTACCTGAATCGGGGAAAAGATGGCGATAACGGCTCCGCATATCAGACTCCTAGGTAGCTGCCTCGGTAGGCTGACCTCTTCACTGAACACGAACCGAAGGATAACTCTTCAATCTCAAATGACGAATCTGTCGGTCAAATATGGCTACCGGCTCCTCCTCATAGGTCAAATCCTTGTCCAACTGGACACTGCTGAAGTCTAACACATGGGATGGATCGTCGTGATACTTCCGAAGAATAGATACATGAAACACTGGATGCACGACTGATAAATTCGGTGGTAATGCAAGTCTGTAAGCCACCTCCCCCACTATGTCAAGAATCTCAAACGGACCAATGAATGTAGGGCTTAGTTTTCCCTTCTTCCCAAATCTCATCACGCCCTTCATGGGCGACAGCGGAAGCAATACCCGCTCTCCGACCATGAATGCCAAATCACAAACTCTACGGTCGGCATAACTCTTCTGCCTGGACTGAGCTGTACGCAGTCTATCCTGATTGATCTTAGCCTTATCCAAGGCATCCTGCACTAACTCCGTACCCAACAACCGAGCCTCTCCCGGCTAAAAAACCCAACCGGTGACTGACACCGCCTACCATATAACGCGTCATAGGGAGCCAGTTGAATGCTCGTCTGATAGCTGTTGTTGTAGGCAAACTCAGCTAATGGCAAGAATTGGCCCCAAGAACCTCCAAAGTCAATGACACATGCTCGCAGCATATCCTCCAAAATTAGAATGGTACGCTCGGACTATCCGTCCGTCCGTCTGAGGATGAAACGATGTGCTCAACTCAACCCGCGTGCCCAACTCACACTGAACTACCCTCTAGAAATGTGAGGAAACTATGTACCTCGATCAGAAATAATGGACACGGGCACGCCATGAAGACGAACAATCTCCCTATTGTAGATCTTTGCCAATCTCTCTGAAGAATAGGAAACTGCCACCGGAATGAAATGCGTTGACTTGGTCAACCTATCCACAATGACCCATACTACATCGAACTTCCTCAGAGTCTGCGGGAGTCCAACAACGAAGTCCATGGTGATACGCTCCCACTTCCACTCAAGAATCTCAATCTGCCGCATCAACCCACCGGGTCTCTGGTGCTCGTACTTAACCTACTGACAGTTCATGCGCCGAGCTACATATGCCACGATATCCTTCTTCATCCTCCTCCACCAATAATGGTGCCGCAAATCCTGATACATCTTTGCGGCTCCCGATGAATGGAATACCGGGAACTATGGGCCTCCTCTAATTTCAACTCACCAAGTCCATCCATATTGGGCACAAAAATACGACCCTGCATCCGTAAAAATCCATCATCACCAACCGTAACCTGCTTGGCACCACCGTGACGCACCGTATTCCTAAGGACACACAAATGAGGATCATTATACTATCGGTCTCGAATACGATCAAATAATGAAGAAAGAGCCACAATATAATCTAGAACAATTCTGGTCTCAGAAACATCCAATCTCATGAACCGATTGGCTAAAGCCTGAGCATCCAAAGCAAGCGGTCTCTCCTCGACCGGGATATATGCAAGACTACCCATACTGGATGACTTCCTACTCAAAGCATCGGCCACCACATTGGCCTTCCCCGGATGATATAAGATGGTGATGTCATAGTCTTTCAACAGCTCCAACCATCTTCTCTGCCTCAAATTCAACTCTTTCTGCTTGAACAAATATTGTAAACTCTTGTGATCAGTGAACACCTCACATGACACGCCATATAAATAATGCCTCCAAATCTTCAGTGTGTGGACAATGGCTGCTAACTCCAAGTCATGAACTGGATAATTCTTCTCGTGGACCTTCAACTGACGTGAAGCATATGCTATAACCTTGCTATCCTGCACCAACATTGCACCAAGTCCAACTCGAGAAGCATCACAATACACACTATATGGCCGTGAATCTGTGGGAACAACCAACACCGGTGCCGTGGTCAAGGCTGTCTTGAGCTTCTAAAAGCTCGCCACACACTCATCTAACCACCTGAATTGGGCACCCTTCTGAGTCAACCTGGTCAATGGGGCTGCAATATATGTAAATCCCTCCACAAATCGACGATAGTAACCTGCTAAGCCTAAGAAACTCCGAATCTTAGTAGCTGATGGGTGTCTAGGCCAATCCTTGATTGCTGAAATCTTCTTAGGATCCACCTGAATACCCTCTACCGATACAACATGACCCAAGAATTCCACTGAACTCAAATAGAACTCACACTTCGAAAACTTAGCATACAACTGACTGTCCTTTAGAGTCTGGAGAACGACTCGAAGGTGCTGCTCGTGCTACTCTCAGCTGCAGGAGTAAATCAGAACATCATTAATGAAGACAATCACGAAGGAATCCAAATAAGGCCTGAACACTTGGTTAATCAAATCCATAAAAGCAACTGGAGCATTTGTCAACCTGAATGACATCACTAAGAACTCATAATGCCTGTACAGAGTGCGAAAGGCTGTCTTAGGGACATCGGATGCCCTGATCCTCAACTAATGGTAGCTAGATCTCAAATCAATCTTCGAAAATACCTTGGCACCCTGAAGCTGATCAAACAAATCATCAATCCTCAGCAATGGATACTTGTTCTCGATAGTAACCTTGTTCAATTGCCGATAATCTATGCATATCCTCATCAATCCGTCCTTCTTCTTAAAAAACAACACCGGCGCACTCCAAGGCGAGACACTAGGCCTAATAAATCCTTTACCAAGCAAATCCCGCAACTGTTATTTCAACTCCTTCAACTCTAGCTGGGCCATACGATATGGCGAAATAGAAATGGGCTGAGTGCCCAGAGCCAAATCAATGCAAAAGTCAATATCCCTGCCGGGTGGCATACCCGACAGGTCTACAGGAAACACCTCTGGAAACTCACTGGGACAATGGGCACATACTCCATAGAAGGGACCTCGACACTAGAATCTCGAACATAAGCCAAATAGTCCAAACACCCCCTCTCGACCATGCGCCGAGCCTTCATATATGAGATAACACTGCTGGAAGAATGACCAAGAGTCCCCCTCCACTCCAATCGAGGAACTCCCAGCAATGCTAAGGTCATGCTATTGGCATGACAGTCCAAGCATGCTAGGGCGACAACCAATCCATCCCCAAAATGTCATCGAAATTAACCATATCAAGGAGTAGAAGATCTACACTGGACTCAAGACCACCAATAACCATAACACACAAACGGTAGACACGATCTACCACAATATAATCACCCACCGGTGTAGACACATATATAGGACTACTCAGAGAATCACGAGGCATAATCAAATAAGGAGAAAAATATGATGACACGTAGGAAAATATGGACCCCGGATCAAATAAAACCGAAGCATCGCTGCTGCAGACTGAAACCATACATGTGATGACTGCATCGGAGGCCTCAGCTTTAGGTCTGGCTGGAATAGCATAACATTGGGGCTAGGCCCCACCAATCTGAACATCCTTGGGTTGGCTTACTGCTGGCTGACCTCTACCTCTAGTAGCCTAGCCTCCAGCTCTAACTACCTGACCTCTACCTCTAGCACCTCAACCTGCACCCCTAGTTGGCTGAGGGGGTGGTGGAGCACCTGGTACAGGAATCATAGCACGAGAACCCTGGTGCTGAGAACCACTCGAGGGTCGAGGGCTAAATCTAGCAATGTGCCCCGGGCCACCACATGTATAACAAGATCTCGGCTGCTGAGACTGCTGGCCCTAAAAGTGTCCCAGTCGACCTCAGTAACCACTCTGAAAACTCTGGAGCGGCGGTACACTGATAGGAGCCGGTGGTGCACTGATAAGAGCTGGTGGTGCACTGTAGGGCAACTGATCAGAATATGGCATGAGGGAACCACGGCTACCTGGAGCACTGCGAGAAACTTGAAGTGCTTACTGAAATGACCTAGGAGGATGGCCTCTACCAAAAGAATCCCTGCCTCCAGATGAGGCACCACTGAACCGACCAAAATGTCGAGGCCTCTTGTCAGACCCCTGACCACTGCCCTGCGATAAAACCATCTCGACTCGCTTGGCCACATTGGGTGCATCCTCAAAGGAAATGTCACTCCCTGTCTCCCTGGCCATCTGCAATCTAATCGGCTGAGGTAACCCCTCAATAAACCTCCTCACCCTCTCTCGATCGGTGAGAAGTATCATAATAGCATGCCGGGCCAAGGTGATGAATCTGGTCTCATACTGCGTGACTGTCATAGAACCCTGCTGGAGACGCTCAAACTGCCTCCGGTAATCCTCTCTCTGGGTGACAGGAAGAAACTTCTCCAGGAACAAATCAGAGAACTGAGCCCAAGTCAAAGGCGGTGATCCAACAGGTCTGGTCAAGCAATAATCCCTCCAGCAAGTCTTGACGGGACCTAAAAGGCGGAAGATAAAAAAATCTACCCCATTGGTCTCCACGATCCCTATGTTCTGTAGAACCTCATGGCAGCTATCCAAGTAGTCCTGGGGATCCTCTGAAGGTGCACGCTAAAAGTAGTAGGAAACAACTTGGTGAACCGGTCCAATCTCCATAAGGCATCAGCAGACATAGCTGCTCCATCACCAGCCTAAGCCACAATACCTGGCTGAACTACCCCAGCTGTCTGAGGTGTTGGGGTATGGAACTGAGAAGCCAACTGCTCCGGAGTACGGGTTGAAGGAATCTAGGCTCCTCCCCTAGCCTGAGAGACGGCTGGTGTTGTAGGAAGTAGACCTGCCTAAGCAACACTCTCCATAAGGCCCACTAGATGGACCAGAGCATCCTAGAGTACTGAGGTGGAAATGAACCCCTCGGGAACCTCATTGGCAAACTCTACCCGAGGCTCCTCCACTAGGGTTGCTGCTTTGGGAGCTCTACCCCTGCCTCGGCCTCTAGTACAGCCTCAGCCTCATCCTCGGCCTCTCGTAGGAGCTATAACTGGAGGCTCGGGCTGCTGATCGATAGATGAAGAAGCACGTGTTCTCTCCATCTGCGAGAGAATAAAATAGAAATTCAGTTAGCATTTAGAATTCAAATCGCGCGACATAGAAGAGTAGATGTGAAGTTATTCCTAAACTCTACAGCCTCTGGGGGATAAGTAACAGACGTCTCCTTACCGATCCCTCAGAATCTACTAAGCTTGTCCGTGAATTGTGATACCTAAGCAACCTAGTGCTCTGATACCAACTTGTCATGACCTGAATGTCCCAATGTCGGGATTGTGATGGCGCCTAATGTTGAACTGGCTAGGCAAGCCAACGTGAATGTTTAATCTACCTTACTCTTTTATTATTATCAGAAAACATGTTAAATATAAAACCAACAGAAATGGAAGTACAAAAATGAAGCGAAGCATAATAACTTAATTTGATGTCGTTACGAAATTCAAAATACCAACCCAGAATTTTGGTGTCACAAACTCACGGACTGTCTATGAATAGTACATATAAAGGTCTGAATAAAATAAGTACATCTTTCTAGAAATAAGAAGAACAGAATATAAAAGATGTAGGAGGGGATGCCAAGGCATGTGGACGCCTGCAGGACTACCTCAGTGTCTCCACGTGAACTGAAGGCAGCCTCCTCTCTCTAATGTCCGTAGGGTCCTGTACCAGGATCTGCACAACAAAAATGTGCAGAGTGTAGCATCAGTACAACCGACCCCATGTACTGAGTAAGTGTCGAGCCTATCCTCGGCGAAGTAGTGACGAGGCTAGGACACGACAACCAAATCAACCTGTGTAATTTAATAATATACAGAGGAAATAATAACAACTAGAAATAATCAGCTAATTACAAAGAAGAGGGGGACATGCTGGGGGGAAGAAATATCAAATAATGGAAATAACGAAATAAGACAACAATTTAAACATCAACTTAAACAGCAGGAAATAACGACACAGAGAAAACAGTGCACGACATCACCCTTCGTGCTTTTACTCTCATCCTCACCAAATAATAAATGCAATGCACGACATCACCCTTCGTGATTTTACTCTCATCCTCACAATAAATCAATAGAAACGACACGACATCACCATTTGTGCTTTTAATATCATAATAAGGCACGACATCACCCTTCGTGCTTTTACACTCTCTCACAATATCATACACGACATCACCCTTCGTGCTTTACACTCTTCCTCACCCAAACAATATCAATAACAACAATCCGGCGAGGAAAAATCAACAATAAGGAATAACAATAATAAAACCGTAACGTCCCGGCAAGGGACACAGTTATAACCAATCTCACTTAGTACATTACTTCACATAGAATTTCTCAACTGAAACCAATACTCAACACTGATTGATATCAATAATTTCCACCAATATGAATAACCACAAAGTGAAACTCAAGTAATAATCAATGAAAAATCACACAATTCACAATATTCAACTCATGGGCATGCTTGACACCAACATATAGGTACTCGTCACCTCACCTATATATTGGACATGATACTAACACATAGCGAATAGGACACAACACCTATTCCCTCAAGCTAAAGTTAGGCCAAGCACTTATCTCGAACTCCACGACCAAAGTCAAGCCTCGATTACCGCTTTCCCTTTTGAATTTGACTCCAATTTACTTGTATCTAGACATAATTAACTTAATAACATCAATAAACGCTAAATAATTCAATCCCAATGCTTAATTATGGGTTTTCTATCATTCTTCCCAAAAAGTCAAAAATCGACCCCGGACCCGCTTGGTCAAAACACGAGGTTCGGACCATAACCCGATCACCCATTCACCCACTATCCCAAATATGTAATTAGTTTCGGAATCCGACCCCAAAACGAGGTCTAAATTCCAATTATTCAAAAAGCCCTAACTCTACCCAAATCCCCAATTTTCTACCCTTAAGAACATGATTTTGGCCTAGAAATCTACAACAACAAACCCAGTTTAATCCCAACATGTGGGGTCTAAGGAGGGTAGTCTGTACGCATAACTTACCCCTACCTAATGCAGGTAGAGAGGCTGTTTCCAATAGACCCTAGGCTCAGAAAAAAAGTATCCAATAATAGCAGCACGAAATACAATACCTGAGGCGAACAAAACCACATACCATAATAGGAATGTGGATGGGTGTTAATGGAAATTGAAGAAAACGAATCTAAGAACACATACCTATGGTCTTGTGGTGAAATCCCTCTTCAACAATCGCCCAAGTTCGAGTTTTAGTGAAAGAGTTATAAAAATTTGAAGGGATCTCGTTTTTGCTACTGTTTTTAAAAGACTGGGCAAATGTCCTATGCGTTCGCGACCAAGCATGTGCGTTCGCGTAGGCTTACACCTCTTGCCCTTCGCGTTCGTGTAAAAAGGGACGCGTTTGCTCAATGTAAATGCTACCCATCCCCCAACCCCCTTCCTATTCTATGCGATCACGTGAGACTGGACGCGTTCGCGTAGAGCAACTTCCTAAAGCTCCATGTTCGCGTCCTACCCTATGTGTTCGCATAAGGTAAACCTACCCCCTCCCAATTTGTGCAGTGCGTTCATGTGGTTTACCACGCGTTCACATAGAGCAAATGCCTGAACACCAGCAAACAACAATAACACCAGATTTTCTTAGTTCAAAAGTACTCTAACGCCTGTCCGAAACTCACCTGAGCCCTCGGGGCTCCAAACCAAACACGTACACAACCTCAAAAACATCCTACAGACTTACTCGTGCGATCAAATCGCCAAAATAACATCTTAAACAACGAATTTAGCATAGAAATCAAAGAAAAATCTCAAAACTTTTAAAGTATCAAATTTCACAACTACGGGTCCGAATCACGTCAAACGACCTTCGTTTCTTACCATATTTTACAGACACATCTTAAATATCATATTGAACCTGTACCGGGCTCTGGAACCAAAATACGGGACTGATACCATAAATTTCAAATATAATCAAATTTCCAGAAACTCTTATATTTTCAGAAAAATAATTTCTTTCAAAAATTCTTTTCTCGAGCTTGGGACCTTGGAATTCGATTCCGGGCATACTCCCAAGTCCCATATTTTCTTATGGATCCTTCAGGTCCGTCAAATCACGAGTCTGGGTCCGTTTTCCCAAAATGTTGACCGAAGTCAACTTAAATCAAATTTTAAAGGTAAAAATTAATATTTGCTCATTTTTTCATATAAAAGTTTTTCGGCTATACACCCGGGCTATGCACGCAAAATGAGGTGAGATAAAAGGAGGTTTTCAAGGCCTCAGAATACTGTTTTGACTTATAAAACAAGGGATGGCCTTTTGGGTCATCACAGGTAAGTAACATGAGTGCAAGGAAAAAGAGAAAGAATTGAAATTGAAAATATAGAGAAAGAGGATAGAAATGAAATAGACTGGAGAAGAAAGGAATGATCAAATAGGTATGAAACTATGGAAGGAGTGTTGGCCCATGTGGTGAATGGGTTTTGAACAATGACAAATGGTGACAAATTGAACCAGGTCCATCTGAGCAGAATTATTTCATCAAAGCAGTTGGCAAAGGAATCAAGCAAAGCTAGGAGACATCAGTGATTGGTGACTAGAAAATAACTGAAAGAAGTCTTCTAATACGAAAAGGTTGCAAACTGATGAAGATGATAGAAGTTGTTTTTAGCTAGGATAGAAATAGAGGAAGGAAGTTGAGTTGTGTTCGAAGTCAATCAAGTAAGCAGAATCAAACTCAACAACTGACTCTATAAATACACAAGGGTTAACTGTTGAAAACGACACACATGCACAAAGAGCAAAAATCGAATTACATTCTGACATCAAATATTCCCAGAGAAATTGCTAGCAGAAGTACTGTGAAGAATCTACAAGACAACTAGAAGGAACTGTTTCATCGTGTGAGTCTTGAGTCTAGTTGAATTGTAATAGGGATTTTACTATTATATCTTACAGCTTTCATAGAAGCAATTGTAATAGGTACATCTTTGTTCAAGTTAGAGTTAACTTAAAGCAGGTAGAATTAGCTAGAGGCTAGTTACTACATAGGGTTAGAGTTAATCCTAGGATTACAAAAGAGTTTATTTTGTAAGTCCGTTGTTGGCTCAGTGTTTAGTGAAGTGTTTGAGCAAATCCTACTGAGGAGTAGGTCGTGGTTTTTTCACCTTTTGAGCCAGGTGTTTTCCACGTAAAAATCTCTGAGTATTTACTTTAACTGCATTATTATTCCGCAAACAGTAGTAAGTAGTAAGCAAAGAAGAACCAGGTTCTTCTAAATAGACAGCACTCGAAAATTGGGTACCTCACATCAACTCGGGATATTGTGAAGTATTGTAGTCTAAAACATCAATTGGTATCAGAGCGTGTTATCCTTGAAGAGGCTAACACCTAGGAAAAGATCAAGATGAGTGCACCACCTGGGAATTGGGAAGGACAGTCCACTGCAAGGACACCACTCTTCAATGGCCAGTACTACTCTTGGTGGAAGAATAGAATGAGGGATCATCTCATGGGAGAAGACTATGAACTCTGGGACATAGTCACCGATGGACCACTTGCAACAATGAAGCAAACTGATGAAGGCATAGATCTGCCAAAGACAAGGGCTGACTGTACAACTGAAGATCTGAAGAAGTGGTAGAAGAATGCAAAAGCTAAGAAGTGGCTAATATGTGGACTAGGCCCAGATGAATACAGCAGAGGTACACTACTATACTCTCAGTATGAAAACTTCACTATGAAAGATGGAGAGACTATTCAGGAGATGTACACAAGGTTTACAACCTTAACCAATGAACTTAAATCTCTTGGGAGAATCATACTTGAGGAAGACAAGGTAGAGAAGATCTTGACAAGGGTTCTGCCTATCTCCTGGGAAAGCAAGATCACTGCTATCCAGGAATCCAAAAATATGGCAACCCTTAGACTGGATGANCGGGAAAGCAAGATCACGGCTATCTAGGAATCCAAAAATATGGAAACCCTTAGACTGGATGAGTTAATTAGAAATCTCACTGCTTATGAACTCAGAAGGCAAACCATGAAGATGGATGTCCCAAAGAAGGAGAGAAGCTTAGCATTGAGGATCACTGAAGGAGCAGATCTGGAAGATGATGAGATGGCAATGATCACCAATGAGTTCAGAAACTTCCCCATGAGAAAGAAAGTCACAAATCGTGGAGGAAACTTCAACAAAGCAAAGGCTCCTGAAAGACCAGCAAATGATGGATGCTATAAATGAGGAAAAACAGACCATCTCATCAACAATTGCCCTCAGTGGGAGATTGAATGGAGGAAGGAGAGATATGAAAGGAAGAACATGAAGAAGGAACAGGTCCAACCCAAAAGAACCACTACAAAGGCTATGGTTGCTGCTTGGGGGGAAAGTTCAGATGAGGAATCAGAAGATGGAGAGACAGAAGAGCAGGCTCTCATGGCGATTTTAGAATTTGATGAGGAGACTTATGAAGAACCTCAAGTAAGTGTCTCACATCTTAAAGCTAAAATAAAATTTCTATCTAAGGAGAGTCTTTCTGAGTTGCTACTTGATTTTATAGATCTGAGGAAACAACTAAAGAGAGGGATCAACTATCTAAATAGTGTGCAATGCTTAAGGCAAAATGCATGAACTTGGAAACAAGAGTCAGTGAATCTGAAAAGAAAACCACTGAATTGATGAACCAGGTTCAACCACTCGAAGCTGAAATACTTGAACTGAAAACTTAAAGTTAAGATTAGGATCCAGCAAAAGGGCAATTGATCACTCTCATGCCAAGCTAGAGGAAGACTTAGGAAAAATGAAAGATAAAACAGTATGTCAAAGATTAACAGATTAAATCTCTCAAAGAAGAACTTGGCAAAATTAAATACGAATTTGATAGAACACGTAAGTGGAATAAGTCTTCTTATGCTCTAGCTTGGCTCCAACAGAATCATAGTAGCAACCAGAGAGGAATTGGCTTTGGGAGTCCATTACCTAAGTGGGATCCCAAAAACGAGTATCTCACTCTCCCTGAAAATAAAATTTGCACCCATTGTGGGAAGACTGGCCATCACAAATATGAATGTTCTGCAAAAGAAAAGGCCAGTCAGAAAAATGAGAGATTCATTAAGAAGAAAAACTGGCTACCAAACTGGGCCAGAAAGAATCTGATTCATCCATTCTCTCATGGAAAGGGACGCAAACTAGTTTGGGTTCCTAAAACTAACCCCTGATTTTATTTAGAAGGTACAAGTGAAAGAAAGCAGCCAATTTTGGTTTTTGGATAGTGGCTGCTCTAAGCACATGACAGGGAACAAGGAATGGTTCTTTTCACTTGAAAACCTCAAAGGAGGAAACGACTCCTTTGGAAAAGAAAGGTGAAATAATAGGGATCGGCAAGGTAGGAAAACATGACACACGTTCAATTGAACATGTGTATTTGATAGATGGCTTGAAATATAGCCTAATCAGTGTGTCACAACTGTGTGACAGAGATAACCTTGTCGCATTTACCTCCACAAAATGTTTTGTGATCAACCTGCTTACTGACAAGATTTTTTTGCAGGGAAAAAGAATGAACAATATCTATGTCATTGACTTGTCCACACTGTTTGACAATGAACTCACTTGCCTTAGTGTGTTGGATAGTGATCCCCTCCTGTGGTACAAAAGACTTGGTCATGCAAGTCTGACTCAACTTAACAAACGGGTCTCCAAGAACTTAGTGGTAGGGCTTCCTAACATTAAGTTCAAAGAATACAAGGTTTGTGAAGCATGTGCAAGGGGGAAGCAGGTAAGATCTTCTTTCAGAAGTAAGAAAATGGTCAGTACCACCAGGTCGTTGGAACTGGTTCATATGGATCTGTGTGGTCCTATGAGAACTCTAAGTAGAGGTGGGAAGAGATATGTGATGGTGCTAGTAGATGACTTCTCAAGGTTCACTTGGACCTTATTCTTGACATCTAAGGATGAAGCATTTGATATGTTCACCAAATTTGTCAAGAAGAACCAGAATCAATTAGGACATCAACTAGCATCCATTAGATCTGACCATGGTGCTGAGTTTGAGAACGCTAAGTTTGCTGAGTTCTGTGATGAACATGGTGTAAATCACAACTTCTCTGCTCCTAGAACCCCACAGCAAAATGGGGTTGTGGAAAGGAAAAATGGAACTCTTGAAGACATGGGAATAACCATGCTTCTATCAAGCAAAATACCTCTCAGCTTTTGGGCTGAAGCAATTAACACTGCATGTTACATTATCAATAGATGCATTGCCAGACCTCTGGTAGAGAAAACTCCCTATGAATTACTTAAAGGGAGAAATCCCAACATATCCCATCTCAAAGCCTTTGGATGTAAGTGTTATGTGCATAATAATGACAAATATTCTTTAGGAAAATTTGATCCCAGAAGTGATGAGGGAGTGTTCTTGGGATATTCTACACATAGCAAAGCTTATAAAATATACAATAAGAGAACTATGTGTGTAGAAGAAAGCGTACATATTGTCTTTGACGAAACTAACACTCTATCTAAGAGATAGGAACTTGAAGATGAAGAGCTTGGACTAGTGAGGAGTAATGACTACACTGAAGCACCTATGGAAGGTGGAACAGGTGAAGGACCAGGTTCAACAACCCCACGCAACTCGACAGGGGGAATCTCACATGAAACTACTAGGCCTGATGTTGTTCCACAACCAGAAGACAACATGGAACAATCCAGAAGTGATTAAACCACACAGATATCAGAGTTCTCACCCTCTTGAGAATATAATAACAGACCTGAGATCTCGAATCAAAACTAGATCTACCTTGAAAAATCTGTGTGCGTTTGATGCCTTTCTATCCTTGATTGAACCAAAGAACATTACTGAAGCCCTGAAAGATGCTGACTGGGTAACTGCCATGCAAGAGGAGCTGAATCAATTCAAGAGAAGTCAAGTATGGAACTTGGTACCCAGGCCACTGGACAAATCAATAATAGGCACCAAGTGCGTCTTCAGGAACAAACTCGATGAGGATGGAACTGTTACAAGAAATAAGGCAAGACTGGTTGTTCAAGGATACATCCAAGAAGAGGGAATTGATTATGATGAGACCTTTGCTCCTGTGGCAAGACTGGAAGCTATCAGACTTCTTATAGAATTTGTAGCACATATGGAATTCACTCTTCATCAGATGGATGTTAAGAGTGCCTTTCTAAATGGCTATTTGAAGGAAGAGGTTTATGTGAAACAGCCTCCTGGCTTTGAGAGCAAAGAATCACCTGATCATGTATACAAGCTTGACAAGGCTCTCTATGGTCTCAAACAAGCACCTAGGACCTAGTACGAGAGATTGTCAAAATTCCTGCTGGAACATGGGTATAAACGAGGCAAAATAGACAGTCCCTTGTTCCTAAAGGACAAAGGGAAGGATCTTCTAATTGTACAGATATATGTTGATGATATCATATTTGGGGCAACAACTGAAAAGTTTAGCAAGGAATTTGCTACATTAATGAGGAGTGAGTTTGAAATGAGTATGATGGGTGAGCTGTCCTTCTTCTTAGGTTTGCAAATCAAAAAAACTCCACATGGAACAATGATTCATCAACAGAAGTATGTGAAATAACTCCTCAAGAAGTTCAAAATGGAAGATTCAAAGGTGAAAGATACCCTAATAGCCACAACTACAAAATTGGATGTGGATGAACCCGGTTCAGCCGTTGATCAGAAGACATACAGAGGAATGATTGGGTCGCTACTCTATCTTACTGCAAGCAGACCTGATATTGTGTTCAGTGTGGGACTATGTGCTAGGTTCCAAGCCAATCCAAAGGAGTCCCAACTCACTGCAGTAAAACAAATTCTGAGATATTTGAAAGGCACCTCTGATCTGTGCCTTTGGTATCCTAAAGGTAGTAAATTTGACCTTGTAGGATATGCAAATGTTGACTATGCAGGTTTCCTGGTTGACAGGAAAAGTACTTCAGGCATGGCTCACTTCTTGGGCTCCTTCCTTGTCCCTTGGGCCACCAAGCAACAAAATTCAGTAGCCTTGTCTACTGCAGAGGCTGAATATGTGGTTGCAGCCTCTTGCTGTGCTCAGTTGCTATGGATCAAGTAAAAACTTTTGGACTTTGGTATTGATGTGGGATGCATTCCTATTTTCTGTGATAACACTAGTGCAATTAGTATGACCAAGAACCTGGTTCATCACAAAAGAACTAAGTACATAGATGTTAGACACCACTTCTTAAGAGATAACTATGAAAAGGGAATGATCTCCATTGAATTTTGTCCTACTGACCGTCAAATTGCTGACATATTCACCAAGGCACTAAGTAGAGAGCATTATGAAAGATACATGCTTGAATTAGGTATGATTAAAATCACCTTAATGAAGAACAAAATGAAAAAAAAAATTGAAAAATGAAAAAAAAAATTTGGCTAGAAATTCAATTAGGTATTTAATCAGATTAATCACTACTCAGCATTGTGACTTGATTGCCATACTCATCTGCCATGTTTTTACATGATTACATAGTTGCTATTGATGTTTATCTATTTTTGTGAATTGAGGCAAAATATTTTTCTGGTTGAACCTGGTTCATCCGTGCTGGATTACATGACTGACAAGGTACGTTCTCATCTCCATACATGTATGAATTCAAGTACAGTCATAAATGAGCAGGACTCTATCCAATTACAGTTCAGTTCAAATTCCTGCTCTTACCCAAAAATGAATCGGTTTCAAGAATCTCGTCACATTAAATAAGCCTAGTTTTAGGGGGAAAGTAATGTTCTAATCAAGTCTAATCACTGAAACTTTGTAATCGATTAGTCTTCTACTTGGTTTAACACTCTTCTGTTGATTATCTCCCTAGCCACATATTATAAATAAGCAATCATCACCCCTCGTGAATAAAACAAAGTAGAACCGTGTTCAACTTAATACACTCACGATCTTCTCTCCTTATTCTCTTTCTTTTTTTCAAAACCCAGAAAATTAACAATGTCGTCTGCTTCGTCTGATTCACAGAACCGTGATTACGATATAGGAGGTTATGAGTTTGATTCCCCTCCCATTTACAGTTCTAAATCTTCAGAAAATCTTGGGAGCCCTGAACACCACGAAGTCTCCCAACCTATGCCAAAACCTAAACCTACACCAAGCCCTAACCCCACTCCTGAAATCCCAGCCCCAAAAGGTCGTCGTGTTAAATTTCTTGCACGAAAGACGGTTGCATCTGGTACAAGATCAAGGTTCTTGGAAAAACTGTTAGAGGATGAGGCTCCACCACAACCTGAGTCATCTAGTGATTCCTATAAATCAACACATGACAATGCACCTGGTTTGTCAAGCTCTGAAAAAGGTACTACTGAAGTTTCATCTATTCTGAATTCTAATAAGAGGTTCTTGAGGAATAGAAAATCTGGGAAGAAACAAGTTCTTGAGGAAGAGAGTGAAGGTGAGAGGGAAATAAGGAAGGATGGTGCCCCACTTGCTATATGTGGCCCCATTCTTGATGACGAGGTCTTGGTGACAGGGGGAACAAATATAGAAGAAAAGGCTGCTAAGGGTTTAGAAAACTGTTACAGGAGGTGGAAGAATTTCACGAGTCTGATGAGGATGATGTACCACTGGCTGAGAGGCTGAAGAAATTGGGGGATTCCTACAATCCCAAGAAAAGACGGACTCCAAGGTCGTCTAAAGCCCAAGGATCGTCAAAAAGGAGGAAGACGACAGAATCTGGACGTGAACATGTTCCAAGAGGAAGGGTTACAAGGAAAGTAGTAAGAGAGGAGGAGGAAAAATTAGAAAAAGCTATGCAGGAGAGTAGAAGAAAGAGAATTAAGAAAGGAAAGGCGAAAGTGGGAGAGCGTGTTGAGGCTGTTGATGAGGAAGAGCTGTTGGACCTAGTCCAACCAACCGAGGAAGCTGCTCCAGTGGCGATAGTGGCAACCAAGCACAAAAAGTCCAAGACTTCTGCAAAGAAGTCGAGTTCTATGTCTGCCCCTACTAGAAGCACATCAAAAAGGACGAGGTCCAAGTCTGAGAAGAAGAAGAAGAAGAAGAAAAAGGTAAGACTTGTGGTTGAAGAAGATGACCCAGAATGGAGTGGTGAAGAAGAAGGAGAAAAGGAAGTGGGAGAATTGGCTGACGGGATTGCCATGTTTGGCAAGAGGCATATCCTGAAAGGGAAACTACTGAAAGACCTGGAGGAGCCAGGCATGAGGTTTGTGTTGACAACATTGGAAGTTCAAAGATGGAGGGACATGGTCCTACGAATGAAGGGAAGGATGGTGAGAAAAGAGGTCATAGAGTTCATGGGGAATGCAACAGTAATAGGGGGGAAGGGTAACATCTCTGGTAAAAGGAATTGAAATATCTTTTGATGTTGCAGAGTTGGGGGTGATACTAGAAATCCCTTTTGAGGGCTTCGATGACTACACAAGGAAAATGTGGCCCTGTTTGGATGGAATGTCATCAGCACTGGATATCACTAGGCTCTTCTGTGACAACAAAGAAGAACCTGAACCAGGGCTGTGTTCAAGAGTGAAATGAGACCCCAGCACAAGCTATACTTTGAACTTGTGACCAAGTTGTTGCTTCCCAGGCAAGAACGCAGGCACATCGCGAATTACATGGACTTAACCTTGATGGAATTCCTGTTTTGCGGTGATCAGATAAATTGGCCTTCACTGATCATTCAGTTGCTGGACAGAGTTGTAAATATCTCCAAGGCTCATGCCATCCCCTATGGTTTTATCATCACTGCAGTACTGACTCACTTTAGAGTCCCCTCGAAGAAAGCTGAGATGCCTACTGCAAAGGACTACTTTGGGAGGAACACCTTGCTAACATGTGATTATCCTGTTAGTGCTCTGGCAGATGAACCTAGTTCATCTCAGAGACAGCCTATCAACAGTAAGGTTCGTTCCCTGGTGCAAGCAGGAGAGCATAAGGATATGGAGATCCTTCGATTGCAGACTCGTCTAAATGAGGTTGAAGCAGAGCGAGATGCTCTGAGGGCTGAATTAGCCAGGGAGAAGGAGAAAAATGAGGGTGTTCTGCACCAGATGCTATCTCTACTCCAATCAAAGAACCCAACCTCACCTCCACCTCCCCAGCCATAGGATCTTTCAGACCCCTCCCCCTCCCCCCAGCCAGTCAAGTGCCCAGATTAGGGACAGTTCTTGTTTTTTTCGGTCTTTTCTCAATTTTTGGTTAAGTTCTGCTCATGGTGACTTGTTTGTTTTTTTTTGTTTGGTGTTGACAACTGCTGAATCCTTAATGAAATCATCGTTTTTGTTAAATGTCTCTATCATCATATGTGCAGTTACAGTTGCCTATGAATTGGCCATGAGTAAGCATTAATAACTGGTAAGTATCAATTTGCAATTTTTCGATGATGCCAAAAGGGGGAAGATGTGTACTGAAAAAGGCTAAGTGTTGTTCAGATTTTTAGTGGTATTTATAACCTAATGAACTTGGTTCTTGATGATTAATGCTCAAAAAGATACAAAGTATTAACAGTATATACAAGATAAAAAGCACAAAGTTTGTCATCATCAAAAATGGGGAATTTGTTGGCCCATGTGCTAAATGGGTTTTGAAGAATGACAAATGGTGACAAGTTGAACCAGGTCCATCTGAGCAGAATTATTTCATCAAAGCAGTTGGCAAAGGAATCGAGCAAAGCTAGGAGACATCAGTGATTGGTGACTAGCAAATAACTGAAAGAAGTCTTCTAATACGAAAAGGTTGCAAACTGATGAAGATAATAGAAGTTGTTTTTAGCTAGGACAGAAATAGAGGAAGGAAGTTGAGTTGTGTTCGAAGTCAATCAAGTAAGCAGAATCAAACTCAACAACTGACTCTATAAATACACAAGGGTTAACTGTTGAAAACGACACACATGCACAAAGAGCAAAAATCGAATTACATTCTGACATCAAATATTCCCAGAGAAATTTCTAGCAGAAGTACTGTGAAGAATCTACAAGACAACTAGAAGGAACAGTTTCATCGTGTGAGTCTTGAGTCTAGTTGAATTGTAATAGGGATTTTACTATTGTATCTTACAGCTTTCATAGAAGAAATTGTAATAGGTACATCTTTGTTCAAGTTAGAGTTAACTTAAAGCAGGTAGGAATTAGCTAGACGTTAGTTACTACATAGGGTTAGAGTTAATCCTAGGATTACAAAAGAGTTTATTTTGTAAGTCTGTTGTTGGCTCAGTGTTTAGTGAAGTGTTTGAGCAAATCCTACTGAGGAGTAGGTCGTGGTTTTTTCACCTTTTGAGCCAGGTGTTTTCCACGTAAAAATCTCTGAGTCTTTACTATTACTGCATTATTATTCCGCAAACAGTAGTAAGTAGTAAGCAAAGAAGAACCAGGTTCTTCTAAATAGACAGCACTAGAAAATTGGGTACTTCACAATCAACTCGAGATATTGTGAAGTATTGTAGTCTAAAACATCAAGGAGAAAATAGAGTGGAGAAGGTGGAATCCATTTATTCCACACAAACATAAGTATAAGCCCACGTGTCACAATAAAGAGAAAAGTAAATACAATCACCAATGAACAACAACAACAACAACAAACCTAGTTTAATCCCAACATATGGGGTCTGGGAATGGTAGTCTGTACGCAGACCTTACCCCTACCTAGTGCAGGTAGAGAGGCTGTTTCCAATAGACCCTCGGCAAAAAAAAATTAAAATTAAAATTATAATCACATACCACAGCATAAATAGTATCCAATAATAGCAATAGGAAATACAATACTTGAGGCGAACAAAACTACATACCGTAATAAAATCTAAGAATATGAAGGGAAATGCATGCTACAATCACCAATGAAATATATCCAAATTTACAGTACAACTCAGAGTGCCTTCTTTATAACTTGAAAGAGTTGTGTTCGTATAACTTGACCATAGAAATAACTAGTGGTTGTAGAGCCCGTGCTGAGCTCGGGCCCAAGCTCATTTTTCTGACCTCTCTAAAATAGAAAGATTATAAAATCGATGCTACCATATTAAGAATCACTTCGACGCCCAGTTGAAGAAGCTAAAGACATGCCCTGCATTTCACTTAGCCTTAGGTTGATCTATGCTTCCGATTCTCGCTCCTTCATTTAAGAAACAACTTTATCCCGAATCTGGTATCTGACACCTAAAATCTGGCTCAAAGGATAAAACAAAACAAAAAATCAAGGTTATATCGATTGAATACTTGTGTATTAAAGTATAAATGACAAGAAAAAATACACTTTGGAGTAAAAAGAGAAACCAAGTATTTCAAGCTCCAATGCATATAGCATGGTCTGTACGATGACGGAGATGGAAAGAAAAAGAGAAGCGCGATTTTTAAACAATCGTTAAATTTGAGAGAGGCATACTGCAGTCTTATGTTGGAATGTAAGTTCAATAGTGTTGATACCCAATTTTTCCTTTTCAAAATACATATATACTTTCAAAATAATGCATGAGCATCAGTTAGTATTTTTTTTTTCATAATTTTCTGTAATTCTAAAGGATTTCTAATTAATTTATCCCAGCATTTTATTATCTAAATAATTACTAATTGCATCACAAATGTTTTCATAATAATTTTATTGCTTAATTTTTATCACTAAGCTTTAATTATTTTATGCGTAATTATATTTGTATCTTTGGGCTATAACTGCAATAACTTTGCAATAGTAACCATGTATGCATAATTACTTTATTTCACACGAAACTGACTTTTTGTATTTTTATAATATTAAGTAATTATTTTAAATTATTTCCATATACAAATAGCATTTTTATCTTTTATAAATTATTTTATAAAATATTTTATTAAATTAAGTGGGTATTTAAAACATAGCTCCTCTTCTATTAAATTTTCGGACCTATACAATAGCCTACCCAGCCCAATTATCCTAACCCAATACCCATAACCCAATGAACCACTGCCCATACCCGTCCATAACCCAGCCTAAATTTAATCATGACCGTTGATCTCAGAAGATCAACGGTCCAGGATTCACCTTCCTTTTTAATTACACCAACCCCTAA